>PVIR01032442.1:0-18663 GCA_004026965.1 Petromus typicus
AAGGCCTTGTGTTGGATTATCACTCATAATATATCAGGATTCTCAAAGGTCTGCTTTCTCAGGAAAAAGGCAAATTGTAAACAGATTGCCAGTCAGAACATGGAAATACAAAGGAAGTACATTGGAAATGGACTGTGGCTTCCTTTAAATTCTCTGTTTATACGGCACCTGGTTACATGGTTATAGAATTTATAAAACAGTAGTTTTTAAACCCTTCAAAGTGAGAAAGTAAGGTAAAAAGAAGATCTTGGACTTTTTAGTCCAGTAGTACATAGAATAAGCAAATAAAAATCACAGAGAGATTTATATTACTCATTGATTACACAGGATTCTTATCCTTTTATTTCTGATTACACAGGATTTCTACAGATGAAGTCTTGTGAACATGAGTTCAAACCTAGGGTTATAATTTATGACAGGAAACCATGTACAAGTTCAGTTTTCAGATGTAACAAGATAATAGGAATAGAACCTATGTTATGTTCTCAAAGAGCACTAACAATAACTAATATTTAAAATAATTCAAAACCCTAAGACTGTGGTGCTACGAGAAAGCTAGTTAAATGTTGAATAACCCAAACAAATCTAGAAATTAAAAATATAGTAACTTTAAAAATTCCCAAGATAGGTTAGATGACTTTGGGATCACAGAAAACAACATTAAGAATAGTTTAGATAGGTGGAAGATGGAATGTGGTGACTCTTTATATGTATCTTATGAATCTGAAAAAATATAGAGTAGAAGAATCATGGCTGAAACTTTTTCAGAATTGTTGGAAACCTCAACTCCTTCACTTCAGAAGAGCACAGAATAATAAAGGATAAATAATCCGCGTACATATTTCAAAGTGAAACTCATAATTTCAGTTATAAAGAAAAAGTCTTAATAGTCCATAATTTTCTCTGCTTACTCGTTTGGGCATTAGAGTAGGATCGTTAGAGAATGCAAGTGTCACCACATAGTCCTAGTACTTAACTTCCATGTGGTAAGGATAGGAACACATGGAAGCAGTCAGGTCAGTAGTTCTGAACCCAAACCCAATTTTTCTACCCATTTTATTAAAATAAAAGTCATAAATAGTATTTTCTGCCTTCATAAGTGACTTTGAAAATACTAAGTAATGTTCTAACCATAAAAGGACAACTACAAGGAAAATAATTCATAATCAGCTGATTCATATTTTAATATGGAAATGTTGAGGCAAATCACTAAAAAACAAGACATCAGGTGCTTATATTCATTTAAAAGGAATAAATTTAATGTCAGAAGATCATCAGCTATTTTCTGTGTAAGGAGAGCAGAAAAAGTAAATTGCAAGTATGGACAGACCTGTGAGGAAAAAATGAGAAGTAATACTATACAAGACTTTCTTAGGAGAATGTAAAAGGGATAACATTTTTAGACAAGTAAGTAGATGAAAATGATTAAGACATTTTCACAAATGTGTTGGTCTTATTTATGGATTTAGAGTTAAATAACCAATATCTGATAAAGAGTTACTGGAAGTATATTTCCATCCTAAAATTCTATGTCAAAAGAATACACTCAGTCCTTAATGCTGTAAGATTTTAGAAATCACATCCTTTGAAAAATAACAAAGGTCAGAGGAAAAAGGAGGAGTGATGGAAGTGGTCTAACAATTAAAATTAAAGAATAACTGAACTCCAAATTAATTATATAATATAAATGTTATCAGAACTTATTCATTAGTGTGCTAATGAAAAATCTACAGATTTTTTTCCTTCCCAAACCCTTGAGAAATACAATGGCTTACCAAAATCATATTTTTATTTTAATTTGTAAGCTCTGAAAGAAAAGAGACAGGAGTTTGAAAAATCGCAGTTCAGATACTTACAGGGTTTGAATAGGGAAAAAAATGTTTTTGTATTCCTATAGTGGATAGGATTTGAAATGGACCTTAGATAAGAGTTAAATAGAATTTCAACAGGTAAAGTTTAGAAGAGTAGAAAAATGAATAAACCTTTAAACATAAAATAGAGAAAATTATTCAGGAAAAAATAGATTTTCCTATTTTCTATAAATAAGTGCAGTGCAAAGCTAAGAGGAAGTGGTGGAAGGTCTTAGAATAGTCTAAAGATACTTATTTATGTGGAATTAATAGACATAATAGGGGACCTAAAAGATAGTGAAATTTGTGCAAACTGTACTGAACTATTTTAAGAAATAAAATGAGTTCTTTAACCAGAAGTGAGGCAATAGAAGGAAATGAATAAAATTGATATACCAAATGTTGGGAGCAGATTCAGACTTGACAATTTAAAGAATGTATCAGTGAAAATAAAGTCAGTCTTTTTAGGAGAGTGATTCCAGTAATGCATATATGGAGAAAAATTTTTGTAGGTGTCTGCTGGCATTATTTAAACAGTTTAGGCTGCTATATTAAACTTATTACATTAAGTTTACTCTGGCTTTTTACTTTATAAAATTTATTTTTAAAATTTTTTTTTTTTTAGCAAAACATTGCATGTATTCATGAACTTTTGTGTAGCTGATGTTTTTACTTTAGGAAAACTTTAATATGGACATGGATAACGAGACTTACGTTAGAAAATATTTTAGAGATTTGATATATTCTTTACAGTTGTTTAAAATATGTATATTTACCTAAAATGTACAACTATAGTAAGAAGAAATACCATTGTTAATAAACAGCTGTAGTTACATGTGTTATGTTAAATTTTAAAATAGAAGTTTGTTTTGCTTTGCAGATATATCATTGTGGTGGAACATGATCTAAGTGTATTGGACTATCTCTCTGACTTCATCTGCTGTTTATATGGTGTACCAAGTGCTTACGGTGTAGTCACTATGCCTTTTAGTGTAAGAGAAGGTAACTTGAAAAGATGTTTTCACACATGCTGTATTTAATTTGTACTCTAATACCTAGAAAATGTATTACTATTGATACTATGTAGATTTATATTCTCAAATTTGTGTAAAATTGGGTTGTGGGAATTTAATCAGAGACTATATCCCAAGAAGTCCTTTTTTTAATGTATAAGAATTTTCTCCTGTGAATGGATAAAAACTCAGTTTCACTATTTTGCTATTTATATCATATTAAGTCTTCTGGCACTTGCACAGCATGTCTGAGCCCCTGGCTTATTCAGTCCTCAGGACCACAAAAACATAAGTTCTGTGTTTCTACTTGTACAACATTTATCTTTGACATGCCAATACTAGTAATGAAACTCTTAAACTTCATTCAGTGTTCAACTTATTTTCATATTTCAAATTTATCTGGATTCTATCATAAGTGTGGAACTAAAGTTATATAAATATCTGAGTATATTAAAACTTTAATTCTCTTCTCCAAAAAGAGATTCTTTATAGCTTCTTTCAAAGTGGAAACTACTAGTCACTAAATAGTTCCTGAAACATGTAGCGTAGCAACATTTTCTCTGTATTGCCTAGCCTTTTTGTCTGTCTTCCTTCCACTGCTTCCTTACATCTCTTTAACTTCATATTCTTCTCACCAGCAATGTCTTAACTGATAGTCTGAACACTAATCAAAGAATTTTTTAGTCATATGCTGAAAAAAAATACCATATTCTAAAAAAGAATTCATGTAGTCCCAGTAGTTCCCTAGGTGGTGATAGGTAACTTATTTGATTGGTTGTTTTTGTCTCCTGTCTCTTCAAAGAGATTGAGATATCTCAGAAACTCCTCTGGAAAACTAAATCTTTTTTGCATCATATCCTCTTCATAAAAAGATCATGATAGGTCATAATTTTTATAAAAAGTCATTAATATTTTAGCTTAGGATGTGGGGAAACAATTTTTATAACTCAACTATACATTGAAGATAACCTGGATATACATTTTAAAGAAATACTTGCAACGTTGCCCAGTTCCCTTGCTAGTGTTGTTTTGTTTTGAGACAGGGTCTCAATATGTAATTTCAGGCCGGCCTTGAACTCACTTGCCTAGGCTGGCCTCAAAGTCTTGTGATCTTCCTGCCTCAGCCTCCCAAGGGGGAGTAGAGGTGTGTGCCACCACACCTAGCTTCTTGCCAGTGTACTTAAGAGATATGTTCAGAACCATTAATTTCCTCTGCAGTTAACAAAATATTTACATTGAGTACCTTATCTTACATTTACAGTATACATGATCCAGAATTCATCTGTTAAAGGAAAATTAATGGAGCATGTGAAAAAGTTCTCTGAACTGTAGAGTGATTTTAGTTTTGCCTCATTTTTACATCAGCGAGACAAACAGTACAGTAGAAATGTAAAGACTGAGTTGCTGTTCTTAAACAAGGTACTTGCTTCTTTGAGCCTTAATTTCCTAAGCTAACCTTCACTCATTTTTATATGATTTTTGGTTTTAATTTTTTACACATATGACTTAAATAGTTGGTTAAAAAGACTGCTGATTTTGCCAAAACAAGTGTTCTTATGTTCTAACAGCAAAGTTTAGGTATTCCTAGTTGTAGGCTAAGAATATAGACCCCCCTTATGTGGCTCTCAATTCCAAATGAAAGCCAAACATTCTAACACTTAAGCTATTATAAATACTGTCTTTCCCTTACTTCATTTGTATATAGAAAATGCTAAACAAATCTTTTACTTTTTATGTCTGTATTTGACCTACCTTGGGAAAAAAAGGGGTAATAAAATGTAGCAACCTCTAAAGTATAAGATTATCTGTTGCCCATCAGACTCTTGAGTTCATCAGTAAACCTAAAAAGTGAATTGCTTTGAAGGAAAGTAATTCGGTTCAAAAACAAAGCATATGGTTTATCTTACAGTGAGAAACTATATTTCTAACTTAGATTACTTAAAAAATTAAATTTATTTCATGTCAGTTATAGCTCAATCTCTGAACAAACTCCATACTTAGCTACTTGTCAGTTTTTAGAGAAAAATTATAATTTTGATATAAAAATACAGCAAAAATGACATGCTTTTACATAA
This sequence comes from Petromus typicus, assembly GCA_004026965.1. Lineage (NCBI taxonomy): Eukaryota > Metazoa > Chordata > Mammalia > Rodentia > Petromuridae > Petromus > Petromus typicus. Next base: position 4,939 of record PVIR01032442.1, read on the forward strand.
AATCTGTGGGGGGAAAAGAGCCCTAAATAATCTTATAACGAAATGGTGCGTTTCGTTCATGTGTGTGGGGATGTATATGGGCAGATAACATGCATATGCATGAAGTTTTTAAACTCACAAATGCACCCAAATAAATATCCTTTCTATAGCCTTGGGTTTTGTTTTCGCTTTTTCTTTTCCTTTTTTTTTTTTTTTTTTTTTTTTTTTTTTTTTGTCTGAAGACTGAATCCAGGGCCTTGTACTTGCTGGACAAAAAAGTACTCTACCGCTGAGTTAAACCCCACAAAATGTCATTCTGGCAATGTCTCTTATTGGTAGAATGGTTGCCTAACATGCACAAAAGTCTTACGATTAATAAATAGCACTGAAAAATAATAATGTCATTTCATTATATATCGTCTTGCATTTATCAAAAATCTACACAAATTAAAATACAGATGATGGATGGGTAGAAGGATGGATGGCTAGACAGACAGCTTCAAAGAATCCTACAGTTTGGGGAAAGTTTAGTCTTTAGTTAATCTATTAATCTATGGACAATTTTCTTTTCCAACAGGCATAAACATTTTTTTGGATGGCTATGTTCCAACAGAAAACTTGAGATTCCGAGATGCATCACTTGTTTTTAAAGTGGCTGAGACAGCAAATGAAGAAGAGGTTAAAAAAATGTGTATGTACAAATATCCAGGAATGAAGAAAAAAATGGGAGAGTTTGAGCTAGCAATTGTAGCTGGAGAGTTTACCGATTCTGAAATCATGGTGATGCTGGGGGAAAATGGTAAGTTTTTCTTATTTTTTGACAAGGCAGGAATCATATGTTTTCCAGTAAATTAGTTTTACTTATTCCCTAGGGAACTTGAACCCTACAGGGGTTAAAGCTGAGTTTTAAGTCCAAAAATTTCATAGAGTAGTTTCACATTTTTGTGATGTATATAATCTTACTACCAATCAATATTTTCTTTATAACCTTCATGGAAAATAAGATGTTTTTATTGAATGAGGTTTTTTATGTATAATAAGCCAGTTATTAATTTTGCAAGATGACTAGGGATAGAAGAATAAATTATTTGGAAGCAGTCTAGTTGGACTTTTTTTTAAAAACCAGACAGATAGATAGATAGAGATATATCTGTATATATATCTATATCTATATCTATACCTGGCAAAAGATATAGATATAACTAGATATATCTAGTTATATAGATATATCTAGATATATCTAGATATAGATATAGATATAGATATAGATATATATCTGTATATATACCACTATTTAGAACTTAAATTCAGTGTATTCTTGTCTACGTTTCTGAATAGTCATATCACTCAACATTTTTAATGCTAACTTGTCATCATAAATACATTCCTAAGGTGAATTTGCTAAATATGTAGTATTGTTTTATCATTTAATAATAAACAATTTTTATTGGAATCTACAGCTTAACAAAACTGAAGAAGAAAATTTTCATTAAAGTCTTGTTACAATGTCCCACCCTGGACAGCAGAAATTTTCAAGTGGGTTCCACATTGAGCATTCAATGATTGAACTTTAAATAATGGCAGTTATGATAAAATACCCTATATTACTTTAACATACTGTGTGCATTAAACAGTTAAGTGTTTTTAATTACTATCTCAGGTTTTAAACTTTATAGACCTACCATTAAAATGGTCACTGTAAGCTTGGACTCATCTTCCTTCTGATAAGCTTAGATTGATATTTGAGAGGTAAACCATGAAATGTATAAGCAGTTTTCTATTTAATATTTAGACTTCTGCAGTGTCTGTACTTAAATTTCTGTTAAAAATAGGACAGTAATGCTGGGCGTTGTGGCTCACGCCTAAAATCCTAGCACTTAGGAGGCAGAGGCAGGAGGATTGCTGCAAGTTTGAGGCTAGCCTGGACTATATAGTGAGTTTAGGGCCATTCTGAACTACAGAGCAAGACCCTGTCTCCAAATTTAAAAAACCATGACATTATGCTTTACTTGAAATATGAATTATCATTCAAGTCAGTATATTCTATGTTCTTTTGCCAGGTACAGGTAAAACAACATTTATTAGAATGCTTGCTGGGAGACTTAAACCTGATGAAGGAGGTATGGCTCTACATGTTAGTGTTTTATTCTGTTCACTATAGTGTATTTTAAAGATCTGGGCAGTTTTTTGTACCTTACATATTTGTATTATTTTGCAGGAGAAGTGCCAGTGCTAAATGTCAGTTATAAGCCACAGAAAATCAGTCCCAAATCAACTGTGAGTTGTTCATTTTTTCATTTGGCTATTGAATATATAGGCCAAGGGCCAGGGATATAGCTCAGGGGCACCCTCCTTGCCTGGCAAATGCAAGGTCCTGACTTCAATCCCTAGTCTCCTGGAGGAATAAAAGGAAAAAAAAGTATATATGGCCATAGCTTTTGTTTGTTTGTAATGTTGAGGCTTGAGACCAAAAGTTTTACTACAATTGAAGCAAACCACCCACTAACCTTTATATTTTTCCTTTTGACATCAGGTCTTACTGAAATGCCCAGGCTAGTTTCAAACTCATTATCATCTTGCTTTAACTTTCTGAATAATTAGATTATAGTGGGCATAAGGGCTCAGGGTATATAGTTCAGTGGTAATATATGTGCTCAGCATGCCTCAGGCCTTAGGTTTAGTCCCCAGCACCAAAATACAGTCTTCTATTGTATGTAATAAATTAATTTCTGTCTGAAATAAGATTCTGAACAGTTTTATTTGAAGTAGCGAATTATTGTATAAAAACTACAGTCTTGTGTTCATTTCTACTAGGAAAGTGTTTTTAAAATTTGTTGTATTTTTTCAAAATAAACTTTAAAAAACATAGTATACGTTGTGATTTAAATGATAACCATAAAGAAAGGATGGAAGAAAACACTTAAAACATGTATCTAATGAGTGATCTGTGTCGAGACATGTATAAAGAATTCTTAAAATGCATTTAAAATGAGCAATTATCCTCTGCCCCAAATGGAACATTTTTCCAAAGAAGCTAATAAATGAAACACATGAAAACATGCTCAGCTTCACTACTTACTAGGGAAATGTAATTCAAAACTACTTCATATTCACTAGGCTGACTAAAATCCAGCAGATAGTAAAAGGTGTTTGTTATGATATGAAGAAATTAGAACTTCATATATTGCTAGGGGGAATATAAAATGAGCCATTTTAAAGAAAAATCTGACCGTTCCCCATACAAAGTTATAAAAACCAGCACTTTAAGCCAAGCATTTGCCACACACATAAAATCTCAGCACTTGGGGCCGGGATTTTAGCTCATTGTTTCCAAGAGCGTGCCTTGCAAGCACAAGGTCCTGAGTTCAATCCTCAATAACCACATACAACAGTTCGTGTAATCCCAGAACTCTGGAAGCAGAGGCAGGAGGATTGCTATGAGTTTGAGGCTCGCCTAGACTACATAGTGAGCTCAGGGAGAGCATGAACTACAAAGTGAGAACCTGTCTCAAAAAAAAAAAAAAAAATCCCAGCCCTTGGAGGGAGGAGGATTTCATATTGGAAGTTTAGCAAAAACCTCGAAGAATTTTTTAAAGTACAGGGATATAGCTCAGTGCCAAGGCCCTAGGTTGAGTCCCCAACATGGGTGAGGACAACAATAATTCCACATATCTTGGCACCAAAACCTGGACACAGAATTTTCTAGAAACTTTTATAGTAGCCAAAAATGGGAATACCCCAAAAGTCTCTTATCTATTAAGTGTGTATTAAAGTTAACCTTTGCCTTCTCCAGGTATTGAAGTGTATTAACTGTTGCCTTTACATTCTAGTACTTCATTTAATATTTATTTCACATAGTTTATGTTATCTTGCAGTAGATACAGTAATGATTCTGTATTTGTCAAGTTCTCACCCACCCTGACCTAAAGTAACAAGCAGAAGGCATCTTGGGTTTCAGCCATAAAATTGCCTAGTTTCTTTTGTGTTATCTTCTATTGATTGTCTAAGGTTACTCCTGCCTACTTTGAGCTTCAAAATGATTTCTATTTTCAAATGATTTCTCTCCTGAAACATTCATCATTTACTATTTTTAAATTTTAAGATTATTGCCCTTTTACTTATTGAACATGATGGTTATTGAATTTTGAAAATTTCAAAAATGCCATAGATGAAAAACAAACATGAAAAATACAATTGTGTGTGTACCGACAACACATGGATAAAGCTTTGCTCTGCAATTGTGCTTTGCTAAGCTTCATAAGTGGAAGTTCTGTGCTGACAAATTGTCATTTATCTACTTTTTGCCCTTGAAACCAGGGAAGTGTTCGCCAGTTACTACATGAAAAGATTCGAGATGCTTACACTCACCCACAGTTTGTGACTGATGTAATGAAACCTTTGCAGATTGAAAACATCATTGATCAAGAGGTACTCTCAACATAATTGTTTTCATTATTTTTAAAATTGTAGTGTATTTTAGATTATGGATTTCTAAAGTTTGTCAAACATCTTCCATTAGGTACAGACATTATCTGGTGGTGAACTGCAGCGAGTAGCTTTAGCTCTCTGTTTGGGCAAACCTGCTGATGTCTATTTAATTGATGAACCATCTGCATATTTGGACTCTGAGCAAAGACTAATGGCAGCTCGAGTTGTCAAACGGTAAGTCTGGCTCAAAAGCATATTAGTTTTCAGTATGTGTACTGGCTTGATAGTGTGCTTAAAAATGATGTTTGAATGTTTGGTTATAGAAAGCTATAAAAGATTTCCAAATCCTTCTGTTTCAGTTTCATACTCCATGCAAAGAAGACAGCGTTTGTGGTAGAGCATGACTTTATCATGGCCACCTATCTAGCAGATCGTGTCATCGTTTTTGATGGTGTTCCCTCTAAGAACACAGTTGCAAACAGGTAAGAATAATTACTTTATGTATGTGGATGTGTGTAATTATTTATATATTTGGTACTGAGGATTAAATTAAACCTACCAAAACCTTTCCCTCAGACTACATCCCTGCCTTGTTTTTTTTCTTTTGTTCTGTTTTAAATATAGGCTCTTCGTTGCCCAGGTGGGGCTCAAATTTGAAATCTTTGTGACTCAGTCTCCCAGAGTTCTGGATCTGTGTACAAGTGTGTACCACCATCCCCAGTTAAATTATTTTTTTTTTATATTCAAAAGTTAGCCATCAGTTCTGCCAATTAGAAAATTCTTGTTAATTCCCAATAAACTTATAAACTATAAATACATACCACTTTAAGTGGAATTCTGTATCTTATTCTATTACAGAACTCTTCTTGAATACTAGATAGAACTGTGTAGAGTAGTTTCAGGGTGTACTATGATACCCTCACCTAAGGGCATATACATAGGGACCTATGGCTCCCTCACCTTTTCTTTTCAGCTTAAGTTTTCTTTCCTCGTATTATTTGATTTCCAAAATAGTTTATTTTTTTCCATATAACTCCATGGAAATATGGATATTTTTATATGAAAGAAAAAGAAGATCCAAAAAGATTGCATGAATTGCCCAACTTACATTAACAGTGATTGACCCCACAGTACACTCCAGGTATCTTACACAGACAGATACTGATTCACTGCAGAGTTAGTAGTTATTTTATTCTTACTCTTTGTCTCATTTTTGCAGACTAGCTTGATGTGGAGCACTTGTAATATCGAGAAGCCTCATAAGCAAATCACTGTATCAAAACTATTAACTGTAAGAAATGACCAATATTCAAATATTTTTCACACATAACAGTGACAATTTTCTGTGGTTCCAATTTAATGTTTTCTGGTATTACAGATGTGAGAATGAGATTGCTACTCAAATAATGCTTTCCAGAATTCCCTTATTTTCATTTTAATTCTGTATATCAATTCTTGAGAATTACATTTGAATTAGAGAAATTTCTTAAAACAAAATTCATTTGTAATCATCTGTTTATAAAATGCTTAAAATAATTCATCTATTGTGACCTAGCGTAAAAAAGAAATAGGCTAAGTGAATAAAGTGAATAAAGCATAAGAAGAGTTCCTACTGAAAACCACTATAAATTACATATTCCCTCTGCTGTCAGATTTCTAGCATAAATACAAATTTTTGTTAAATTCTTTCTTTGCCTAAAAATGATAATCTGAGATTGTGTAAATCTCCTGATTGGTATTGTTCTTTTGTTTTTCTAAATTAAATTTTCTGGGGTTAGGAAAGAACCTCAGTTCTAAATCACTGCCTAGAATGTGCAAGGCCCTGAATTTAAGCCTAAATACCATAGTAAATAATAAATACTTCCTTCTTAAATGTTTAGTTTTACCTATCAGAAATACATGTTCAACTATGCTTACTTTGAACAAATCCCATAGTTAATTACTTTAACTATGTACATAGTCTAAGCAAAGCCATTTTTAAACATAAGGTTTATAATATCATCCAGATGATGGATGATTGGAAAATTTCAAATGAGCCTTAATTTTTCATTCCAAAAAATTATTACATTTAGGGGGTGAAATTTAATCAAATCACCAAGTGTGTCAGTTCATACCTCTAATGTCAGCACTCAGGAGACAGAGGCAGGAGGATCCCTATGACTTTGAGGCCATCCTGGACTACATAATAAGTTCAAGGCTAGCCAGAACTACATACCAAGACTCTGTTCCCCTCAAAAAATCCTTCTAATCACATTAATTTTTTTCTCTCACCCTAGTCCTCAGACTCTTTTGGCTGGCATGAACAAATTTTTGTCTCAACTGGAAATTACATTCAGAAGAGATCCAAACAACTATAGACCACGAATAAACAAACTGAACTCAATTAAGGTATGTAGAAAAACAATTATAAGTTATGAATGACTTCTACATTTGATTGTTTCTTTAAAAAATCAGTAGCATATTTCATTGTTCCTAACACTTGTGTGTTTTATATTTATTACCTGATGGAATGAGTGTCTTACAGAGCAGTTGTGTCACACAACTGCCATTCCTGTATGGATACCCAGAGCTATTCTTGATTCTTGCGTGTATTCACTTTGTCACTACCTTAAACCAATTGCCATTTGAAATGTCGTGGAAGGGATTGCAATGTTGCACATTTAAAATGAAGTTTTTATGAATATTTTAACCAAATTCTCTTGGTTTTTGTTTGTTGCTTTTATTTTGGATGGTCTCACTATAGTTCAGGCTGATCTTGAACTCATGGTGATCCTCCTGCCGCAGCTTCCCAAGTGCTGGGGATTATAGATGTGCACCACAGTACCCAGCTGGATATAACCAATTCCTAATTCTCAGAAGTAGTCTGTTTATATACCTTTAAACTTAATATACCTTTAAACAACAGTATCATAGATCCATTTCCCTTAAGATGTCCTACCCCAGGCCAGGGATTTAGCTCAGTGCTTGCCTTGAAAGTGCAAGGTCCTGAGTTCGATCCCTGGTAACCACATACAACAAAGCCAGGCATGGGGACTCACGCCCACCAGCAATCAGTACCACATACCAGAATGTCAGGCCTGGTGGCTCACACCTGTAATCCCATCACTCGAGAAGCAGAGGTAGAAAGATTGCTGAATTCAAGGCTGGACCTGTTCAGTTCAGCACCAGCCTGAACTACAAAGCCAGACCCTGTCTCAAAAAACTTAAAAGAAAAAAATATGTCGTACCCCTTTTTTTCCCTAATGCATCATGGGATTGCATCTAGGGTCTTGCACATGCTGGGATTACTGGCATGTCCACTACACCTGGCTCTAAAGTGATATTTTTTAAATTTAATGCAAGTCCCTTCAGTGACCATAAAATTCTGAACAATGGGGAAGACAGCTTAAAAACATATACATACTCTCCAGTATTGTTTTCTTTCACAAAGTAATCCTAACATGGTTCTTGCCAAGCAGAGTCTTGTACGTGAGTCTTTTTTTTTTTTTAACTTGATTCAACTGGATTGAATTTATAATGTAGTGCTTGCAAGGCAAGCACCGGCACCACTGAACCCTGGGCATAATTCTGTTCTTGAGCACTGAATGACTGACATTACTTCCCAGCCAGGATAAACTGTAATAAGTCCTACCATAAAAGGAAAAAGTTTGCTCAATTTTGAAAGACATTATAGCTGGAAAAAGGACAAAAATATTTTCTAAAGAGTTCTTCATATTGCCAGGGTATGATGTAGATTCCTAGTTTGGCTCCCAAGTGCACCTATTAATCATTTATGCAAAGTAAGTCCCCAACTTATGAACATTTATAGATGGGAACAAATCCCAGGAGTAGTTCATGTGTCTTCCAGACATTGTCACAATCATGCCGATGTGTACTTTCTCTGTGGTGTAATAGTGTACAGTAGTGCAGGGCTAAATTAGACCCAAGGGTGTCAGAAGCAAGAGGAATAGCAGTGGTTATGTGGAGTAGAATGCCATGAAGAGCAATGTTTTCAAGGCTATATATGACTGACAGATTGATAAATGAGTGTGACTTTGCACACGTTCTCCTGATACAGAATTCATCCATGGATAAGTTGCGGACTTACTGTGTTCTTATGTAAGACAATAATTTAATCCTAAAAAGCGGATTATGATTGGCCACTCTATAACAGTTCTAGAAAAAATTTTGTATATACTTTTTGTGATAGCTAATTCTCAAACTAATAGTATCTTTGGTCCTTGAGCTTAAACTTGACATGATGAAAAATGATTTATGTTCCCAAAAATACTATTTCAATACATGGCAAATTTTATGTGTAAACCATCTTCTATAGAGTGACTTTGCTCTAGAGTGAGGGGCAAAGGGTAATAATACTCTTGTTGGAGTTCAGATCCCAGGACTAACCAGAAGCAGAAAAAAGGTTCGTAGGAGGTTGTATTGGCACTGTTTTAAACACTGCTAAGTAATACCTCGAGTGCCGTACTGCCTTTACATGTGCAATGGTGTTGTTGATTTTTTGTTGTATTTTATTTTTTAGGATGTAGAACAAAAGAAGAGTGGAAACTACTTTTTTTTGGATGATTAGACTGAATGTGAGAATTACGGATAAGCCATTTTATGAAAAGAAACATTTACTGGGATTTTTGTCATATAAAACTCTAATCAGGTTTTGTGGCCCCATATACTCTGGAGCTTGAAGGATGATTTAAAGTAACATCAAAAACCAGTTGTGTTGTAAAATTATAGTTTGAACACAGAAAATTGCACTATTCTGTTCTTTAAAAGGCCCTTTTTGTGCATAGTGACATTTCATACTAAACAGATTACCTCCAAGTTTTCATGATGTATGGGAAATTTTTCAGTAGATGTATATTATATTCATGTTACTGAATGCTGACCAGTGTTGCCCCATTTTTAAAAACTTGAGTTTCCTATACTTACTTACCTGGTTTGCCAAGTACACCAGTATAATGAAACTGCCCTATTTTAAAAACTATTAGTAGTCAAAGACTACATCGATAAGATTTAATGAATAAATATCAGGATTATATTTGTTACTTGTTTTCAGTCTTTGAACTGAAGTTTTCAGCGCATGGTTTCCAAGGAAGATTGTCTACCACAAAACACCACTGTTGGAAAATGGGTGTTAATTACCAGCTTTCACATTCTTTTTAATGTTTTTGGTGCTTTGGAATACCATCAAGAATCATTTCAGTACCCCCTCAAGGAAAAATAAAAGTAACCTTACTCTGAACTTTTGAGTTTTTGCATCCTAGAGAAGTCTGTATTCTGTAATTCTCAAAGTAATATCATTTTTTTAAACATACATGTATATAATCACTGATCAAGATTTAAGACAAAGCATTGTTAAAGAATGTATTTCCCTTGTAACTACAGATTCAGATCTTTAGATTTGGTGCCTGAGAACCTATGTATTTTTAAAACTTAATATTTCTGTGGGAAGCCAAAGGATTATATACCACTTCCCCAGTGGCAGCATAAATGCAAGAGATAGCAATATAAACTATCCCTTAGTACCAAATATGTTCATTATTAAGTTTGGATGTAAAAGACACTATCTACACCTTATTAATGCACTGAGCTGGAATTAACTTAAGAGTGAGAAAGTGGGTTTATTGTAAACTATCGGTGCATGTAAAGCAGGAAAATTAGAAACTGTCAAGACTTTTAGAGCTCACTGAGATGTTAGAAGCCTTGATTAACTGCAGAAAATGGGAAGAAAGTTTGGTTTAAGTGGGCCCTATTAGGCTTTCTAAAATAAATTTATGTGCAGAATCCTTAAGTACATTTCTGTTGTGAAAAATTCAGATATACAGAAATATATGGAATAAAAAAGGATCTCCCTTCATTACCCTCCCAGGGGTTACCAGTGTTTGAGTTTATTCTTTCATGCTTCCTTCTATGCAGTTGTATGAATATGTGTAAGGTTTGTTTTGTACATATATGGGATTGCACTATAGTAAGTAGTTCGTTTTTAAGTGTAGCTTAAGTGTGTTTATTTCAAGTATGTTTGTTTATAAAACAAGACAGACACTATCCCTTATTCTGTCATTAAAAAAAACAAAAGCACCATTCTGCTGATGACAGAATGTGTATTATATTTTATGCAAGTAAAATTTTAAAATATGGATACTGAAATTTTACTTAAGAATAGAGGCCTGCAGTTACTAACACACGTCTGTCTATAAAACCAATTATTACCGCTGCCAGTTAAATACACCCATCTATACAAATGTTGGACGTTAAAATCAATGAGATTGTTCAATAGATCATTATAAAATGTCTCAAGACATTAAAGGTATCACAGACACCTATTCATTACATGTTTGCAAATAATACAAAATGTTAAAACACATGAAAGTAAAACATGAAGTTTATCTTTTGCTCATTGGTGAGATAGAACACCTGACATATAAAATTAAAGGGGAAAATTTTATTAAGCAGTTTATAGAAGTCTCAAGTCTGATCAGCTGGCTCCCAGGCAGGGTGGCACTGAAAACAGGTATCACTGAGGAGGAAGTTTGTGGCAGGCAGAAGGTAACAAGGGACAACCACAGTTCTTTTTAATCCCTTGTATTCTATCTGAGCTATTTAGGCCTGATAGCACTTATACCCTTATTCCTCATGCCCTCAATGGTTTTTTGCTGTTTTGGAGGTACGAGGGATGGAACGAGTCCTTCTGCTCGTAAGGTAGGTGCAATACCACTGAGCTAAATCCTTGGCCCTAGGGCCCTTGACCATGAATCACCTTTAGCGTCACATTTAGATCCAACCACCTCTGATCACATAAAGCTATTAAAAAAACATCTAAACACAAATTGTAACAGGAAGTCAACTTGGCTAAAGACGGAATATGTATGTTTTGAAGTTAATATTTTGCATATATGGACTGTTTAAAAATCACTGAGTTATCAAGATACCATTGCCCATTTGTTTTAACATATTTTTATGCCATAAACATCAAGACCAGTTATCTGTATTATCAGTAAATAGCATTTTATCTGGCTTTTAGTGAACCTGTTGTAGTAAAAAAAGAAACTAAATGTGACACAGAAAACAGGAATATTATAAAAAATTATGTATCACTTCACTGATGTTCATCAACAGGTTTACATTAAGTGTCTGGCACACTTGTCTGCATGCAGTGGTTTAAAAGAAAGGAATCACTCTGAGTTGGAGTCAGAACTACATGAATAGCTTCCAGGAAACGAACAGCACTTGTGTCACTGAGTTATAAACATACAAGACATAACCCACATAGAGTAGGATATATGTCAAGTCAACAGAAATAAGCATGGCTATTTTGAGACAAGTGAGAAAAATACAGGCAGATCATGAAGAGCTTTTATGTGATTTCAGAATCTAGGTTAGTTTTTCTGGACTTTATAGAGGTAAGAATTGAGACAAAGCAAGCATAGTTAAGAGAAGCTTCCAAGATTATGAAGATTAATAATTTTTCAGGAATTTTATTCCTTTTTTTTTTTTGAAACATTCAGTCTTCATTCTCATTGATCAAAACTTGTTGTGTATTATGTCTCCCAACTACTGCTCTGCATTGTTAATTCGTTTTTGTTCAATGAGACTGTTACCTAAAACTTGAGATGTACTTGGGCAGATACTTTTTTTCCCAACCACGCCCTTACACAACCTCTCACCAGTTCAGTACACAAGTCATAACTGATCTGAAATAGTCATGACAGTCCTTTGCTACTTTGATAGTTTCTTGCTGTTAGACACCATTTGACCCATTTCTGCCCAATACATTGAAAGCCAAAGTCTTGAATTATTTGGAAAATGTCTTAATGTGTATCTATTAATGCCTTATGTAAATGTGATTATCAGGCTAGAATTTTGTGGCTGCAGAGAGTACCATGCTCAAGGAAAGTAAGAAAGTTATACTGGCACTGAACTGCACAGTAGCCAGCAGCCTCTCCCACAATTCTCATGCAAGGAAAGTAGATGTTTGTTCAACTAGTTTCCTGTTGCTTATGGGACAAAAATAACCAGTCATTATAGGAATGCCAAAGTGTGCTCCTTTTGACTGAGAGGTAATCCTGACTGAGAGCTGTCTGTGCAAAGCCTTATTTTCCTTCTGCCAAGTGACTGAAATAATACTACCAACCTAGAAGTAATTTTCTTAAGTGCGTGGTACATTCTGGGTTGGCTCTGTTACTTTCCTTTAAGAACCTGGTATCTGGGCTAAGGGTGTATGTAGCTTAATGGTTAAGAACACTTGCCTAGCATGTGCAAGACCCAGGTTTGTCTCCAGTGCCACACAAAAAAAAATCTTGATCCTAGACCACATAAAGGCCTGTATATAGGCTGTTTTTACCACTAATTTACCTTTTCAGGGCGGTACTATTGGTTTATGCAGATGTGTTTATGTACATTTCAGGTCCCACCCAACCTTGTATATCCTACTTCTCCATCTCCCCTACACAGTTCTTGGGGAATGAAACTGACAACTGTGTGTTTCTTCCTATGCCCTAGTAACTGCATGTTTGTGTTTCTGGTCTCTTTAATAAAGTACCTTTTAGAAGACCTACATGCATTTATCAGCTTCTAATTTGGATACGATAAGTCACTAGTAAAGTTTTCTACTTCAACTGATAGAGCCCAAAGCCTAAGGTCTTATCTAAAAAACATGTTTTTGTTGTTGCTACAATCAATTAATTGCCTTCCTGCTAGTCCCTTTAAATAGAATATTCAAAGGGACAGGAAGGTGTAAGGACCAGTTTGGCATTCCTATAATGACTGGTTATTTTTGCCTCATAAATGTGAAAGGTGGAATCAGAGGACTAATATATACTTAAAATGGGTTGACTGAAGCCTCTATTTCTCATAAACTCATTTTTACTGTTTATCTAAAAAGCTCTAACGCCTATACAGTGTAACTAAACTACTCTTGAACACTTTGAGGCGGCTGCGCATCATTAACACTTGGAAGGGCTTATAATTTTAGGAGTGTCTGAAGGAAGCTGTTTGCTTGTTACTTATACTGTCTTTGAAAGTTTGTTGAAAGCCTAAAAAACTGCTTTAAGTGAAAGGCAGTCCCTTTTGTTCAGAATCCAGAGAAACTCCCTACTAGACATGTTTTGAGGACTACTGACTATTCTTGGTATCTCTTTACCTTTTATCCCATCCTTCTGAAGCAATCAACTCTGCAAGATTAAGGAGTAAGACATATGGCTTCAGTGCTGATCACAGCTAACCATATGGCACTTAGCTGTTTATCCTTTTCTTTGCTTCCCTCCCAGGTATTCCCTCCAGTCCTTTGAGCCTCAAGACTCACTTTCTTTTTTTTTTTTTTTTTTT
>PVIR01032443.1:0-18654 GCA_004026965.1 Petromus typicus
TATTCAAATCCTTTACCTATTTTTAAATTAGATATTTTAAAACTTTTTTTCACAAATTTAAAAGTGAAATGTTTGAATACTAGAATTTAAATATTAATGACATTTAATAATGTCTTTCTGGGGCCAGGGAGTTAGCTCAGTGGTTCCGGCGCCTGTCTTGCAAGCACAAGGACCCGGGTTCGATCGCCGGTGACCACATACCATACTGGGTGTGGAGACTCACGCCCAGCAGCAACCAGTACAGTACACATACCACAGTGCCGGGCGTGGTGGCTCACACCTGTCATCCCAGCACTCGGGAGGCAGAGGCAGGAGGATTACTGTGATGTGAGTTTGAGGCTGAGCAAAGGCCAGCCTGAACTACAAAGTGAGACCTTGTCTCCAAAAAAAAAAAAAAAAAAACCAAACAAACAAAAAAACAAAACAAAAAATGTCTTTCTGTTCAATTGTGAGAATTATTTATACATTTGGAACACTAGACCCTATAAGACACGTATCTGCACAATTTTCTCCATTCTCTGTCTTTTCACTTTCTTCATATTGCTTAGAGTATAAAATTTTAAGTTCCAAATAGCTCAGTGTACATCCCTATAAACAGGAAGTTCAGATCTGGGGAAGTGAATTAGCTGCTGGAATCCCTCTTAAAGGAGATAGCTAACAATTTTAATTTCTGGCAAAAAATTCAAGACATTCTGGGTCTTGATCTATACCAGCATCATCCAGTAGCAATCTCAGCTGATCGATCTGGAGGGTAATATGCCATCAGGAGGCTGTAAACTAGAAAGAATGATGTGGGAGTCGGTTTGGAGTGATGCATGCGGTTTAGTGTAAATATCCCAATTAACAACTCCATCCAGAGAACAGTGGAAGAAGTTGGTGAGGGAAACAGAAAGGTAAATCCAGATTGTAGGACAGAATTCCAGATACATATGCAGACTAGCAAAAATGTTACATTAAAAACCTGTGGAAGAAAAGGAATGAAGTGATTAAGACCCTTTTACTCTGCAACAGATTTAAGGCTGCCACACTCCCCTGTCCAGAGGGAACTCTCCCTGGCTCGTCTGTGTGCAGGGTGGTTCACACCCTGAGTACAACTAAGCCTCCCAGTTCAGAAGCGTTGGTACATCTTATAACATAGCTGGAGACGGTCAAGAATGAAATGTTCTAATGGTAGAAGGTGACAAACAAGCCTGTGGCCACCATATATAATAGCACTTCAGGGTTTTCATTTTTCAAATATGTAAATTACATGACATTGTTTAGTGTGGCCTTCCATAACAACCTCTTTTATTTGCTTGATATTTAGCAACACTTTTCTCTGGATATTCTTTATCCCCATCCAGTCCTTGAGGTGAAGAAATCAGAACTTGTAATTGTGTTTAGATGTAGAACTATCTTAGTTTTGTGTATAAAGAGGAAAACTATTTGCATTTCCCCGTGGACAGACCTCTAATTCTCAGCGTATTGTTGGTCTTTGCTCACTAATGTTGTTTTGCGGGTAAGTGCACCCCTAGTCTTGAAGCCAAGTGTCTGTGATGGTGTGAATTCAAATAATAGGCTGGGGCAAAAAGGTGTGATGTGATAAAGGTGTTTGATTTATATTACCTGCTCTCGCTCTCTCTCCCTATCTCTCTCTCTCTCTCTCTTTCTTCATCCAGACCCTCCCAGAGGAGTAGTGCTCCCGAAACTCTTCTTCACCACAATGCTAAATCATAATCCTTCAAAGGTGAAGGCAGGCTTCACTAGAAGGTTGCTTGTATTGTTCTGTACCTTCAGTCTACTGTCTACCAGTTTGATTGTCTACGTTGTTCAAGAATGGATAATGTATCACATCTCTCTCCTTCTGCTCCAATTGCCTAAGGCCCTGTAATGGCTCTTGTAATATCGGAACATGAGGAACCAAGATTCTATGTAAGAGCTCCTCTTGTGTCCTTTTTATACTCTTCACTTTTCTGTTTCCATTTTCTTGGAGATAATCAGCCTTTAAATGTAATGAAAATACTTAGGCACTGGCAAATTTTAAGCAATTGCCACTCAGTTTAAAGTGATGTTGATATGTTTATATACCTTAACTACACAAAATTGTTTTGAAGAGAGTTATAGTTTTTCTCTTCAGAAAATGACACATTTGTAAACAGTATTTAAGCATATTCTAAAAAAAAAAACATTTCATTTGAATTTTGTTTGCAGGTATGAAGATGATCTTAGAGATAACATCTTTTTGCTTCTTTAAGGAAATCCAAAGAACTAAATTGCACACATACCTCAATCCTAACTTCATAAGTGAAACTGTAGATTGTTAAAATACTTGATTATATTTTTGAACAAAGAAATAGAAAGCACTTTGACAGATCTGAGATACTTTTAGTAGGATATCAAAAAAATTCATCACTGAAAAACGTACGATTCAGTGAGTTTTAGTGTATTTACAAAGTTGTACAACTCTCATCACTACATTTATCATCCTAAAAGTAAAACGACTTCCACCCCTCCCTCCTACCAGCCGCCTTCTGTGTCTACACCTCTACTGTTCCAGACATTGCATAGAAAAGGAATCAAACAACATGTGGTCTTCCTGACTCGCTTTCTTCATGAATCAGGTGTTCAGGGTTCATTGATATTATAGCTAATAAAAGGACTTCATTTCCTTTTATTGCTAAATAATATTTCATCATGTGGATATACCACATTTTATTTATCTTTTCATCAGTTGAAGAACATCTTGACTGTTTTCACTTTGGGGATATTATTAATACTGTTGCTATGAACATTTTTGTATAAGTTTTTTGATGGACATTAGTTTTTATTTGCCTTGGATTTATAACTGGAAGTATGATTCCTAGATCATGTGATAACTCTGTTGAACCATTTCAGAAATTGCCAGAGTATGATCCTAAGTAGATGCATCATTTTATATTACCACCAACATAGATAAAATTTCCTATTATGCTAGCAGTCTTTGTGATCTATCTTTTTATACGTGTTATGTATCTTAATCTTTATGATTATTATGAAGTGGTATCTGATTATAGTATTGGTTTGGATTTCCCTAAACATTAAGGATGCTGAGCCTGTTTTTCATGTGCTTATTGACTATTTGTGTATTTTCCTGGGGAAATGACTATTCAGATCTTTTGCTCAGTTTTCATTTGGGTAACCATATTTTCAAGTTGTAAGAGTTCTTTTATATTCTTATATATAAGCTTTTTGCCATATGTGTCACTTGTAAATATTTTTTCCTATTCTGTGGGGTGTTTTGTCACTTTCTTGATGATATTCTTTGAAGTACTAAAGTTTCAACTTTGATGAAACCTAGTTTATCTATTTTCTCTTATTTTCTTTGCTTCATGTCATATTGTCTAACTAGGTCTCAAAGATTTACATGCTTCCTATAAAAGTTTTATACATTACTTAAGCACTTATATTTAGTTCATTGATCGATTTTTAGTTTTTTCATAGAGATGAGTTGCTGTAACATTACTTTTTTAGTTTTTTGTTGTTATTGCTATTACTGCAAAAATCAAAAACATCTTAACTAATGCAGTCAGAACCCTCTGGGAAGGTTGATCAAGGAAACAATAAAGGCACGTATAACTAATATGAGGAATAAAAGCAAAATATCATTATATATGTTTTAAACATTAAAAATAATAAAAGAAAGTTTGTGAAAAATAGGCCAATGAATTTGAACAGTTAGATGACATGGATCAATTACTTTATAAAATTACAATTTAATTAAACTAAATTCCAAATTGTTATCAATTCTCTCTAAATTAATAGGTAGATTTACTAAAATCTCAATCAGAAGTCCAGGAAGCTTTTTATAGAAATCATATTGTGACTCAAAAATTTATATGGAAATGGAAATGTCTTAAATAACTAAAGCAATCTTAGCAATACTACTTCCTGATTTCAAGATGTTCAGGATCATCAATGTGCAGTGCTCAAGACAATGGCATACTAGTGTAAAGGTTAAAATGGATTAATGGAATCAAACTAAGACCAGAAATCATACCACATGGTCCTGAAAATAAATCTCTCTTTTTTGAGTGTGAACTCATGACCTCGTGCTTGCAAGGCAGTTGACAGTGCCACTGAGGTAAATAGATCTGGCCCAAATAGATCAGTGTATAATTCCAACCTGATTCACTGGTGAATTTTCAGCAAAGGGCTCTGGACAGATTGTGTTTACACAGGGAAAAAGATAACTTGCCAAAAATGACTGAAGAAGAAATAAAAATTACGAGTAGTCAAATAACTATTAAAGAAATTGAATCAGTACTAATTTGTTCCCACAAAGGAACTTCTCTAGGAATTTTTACTTAGGTACTCAAGACCAGTCTAAATCTTATAAAATATTTTTTGGAAATTTTTTTTCAAAAAATAATACTTATCAATTGAGTTTATAATGTTAATATACTCTTGATCTCAAATTTTGGCAAAAATAGTAATGAGCAAAAAAAATTTACTTTATGTATAAAGATAAAGAAATAAAGACAATATGAATAAAGATAAATATATGAATAAAGAAATATGTCTATGAATAAAGACACAGAAATCTTTAAAGTGAAGCATGAAACTACATCTAGAAACATAGTAAGAATAAAATATATAATAATCAAGTTGGGACCTGGGGATTTAGCTCAGTGGTTTTGGTGCCTGCCTTGCAAGCACAAAGGCCTGGGTTTGATCCTGGTAACCACATACAACAATGCTGGGCTGCTGACTCTCTCCCACCAGCAATCAGAACCACATACCATAGTGCCAGTGCCAGGTGTGGTGGCTCATGCCTGTAATCCCAGCACTCAGGAGGCAGAAGCAGAAGGATTGCTGTGATGTGAGTTTGAGGCTGAGCTCAGGGCCAGCCTCAACTACAAAGTGAGACCCTGTCTCAAAAACTAAAACAAAAAAAATAATGATCAAGTTGGTTTAATACCAAGAAGCAAGGCCAACTGAATTTGAGAAAAACAATGAATGTAGTTCCTGATATTCACAAATCAAAAGAGCAAAGTTACAAGAGCACATCAATTGGTGCAGACAAATGTATATCTTTTCATAAAATTTTGTACCAAATCACCACAGACTAAGAAGGGCCTCTAGTAGTGCAAGGAGCATGCTATTTTTCTTTTCTTGTAATGGTCTACTTCAGTGTATGTTGTTTCTTAACTTGTGGCATGATTAGTTGGGCATGTGTGGCTACTTTTTTGACACATAATATTTGTACATATTTATGGTATACTATATAATCATTAGATACACATGTAAGACATATAATGATCAAATCAGGTTAATAAGCATTTCCATCTCAAGTAGTAGCCATTTATATGTTTGGGTTGACTTCAGACTCTTTTTCTAGTAGGAACTCTGTCAAAATCTTATGACCATTAGTATTATTTTGATACCAAAGCCAAAGATACAATAAAAAAGAAAACTACAAACCAACAATGAACACTGGTACAAAAATATTCAGCAAAATACTAGCAAACTGAATCCAATAGTGTATCAAAAAGATTAAACCATTACACAATATGGATTAAATGGAGTTTATCTGAGGTATGTAAGGATGGTTCAGCATATGCAAATCAATAAAGTAATAAAGCACATCAATAAATTTAAAGAAAAAATTTGCATTTGACCCAGCCATTGCTCTGCTAGGCATATACACAAAGAAATTAAAAGAGTCATTTCACAATGACATATGTGCACCCATGTATATAGCAGCTCAGTCTGTGATTGCTGTCTTGGAAACAACCCAAATGTCCATCAACTGGAGACTGGATAAAGAAGATGTGGTTCTTTTATAGTGTGGGGTATCACTCTGCCACTAAAAATGATAAGATTGAGTCATTCATACTCAAATGGATGTACCTTGAGGATGTCCTCATAAGCGAAATAAATAAGTCACAGATGTGTAAATATCGTATCTTTTCTCTGGTATGAGAAAATGAAGTTGTAAATGAGTTGTAGTATGTATAGTTGATACTACGAAGTAGAAAATATTTAAAAGGAAATAGTATAAGGGGAAATAATGAGGGGAAAACGAATGTGGTAATAATAGAGAAAAAAGAAAACAAAGATTGTGTATATAAGGGGTGGGAGGTTGTAGGGCGGGGGGAAAAGGGAAAAAATAATAATTAAATCATGTAATATTCTGGTACAAACTCTTAATGTTGAATGTGATTATAATGTGTATTCATAATGTACCAATAAAGAGAATTTTAAAAAAAGAAAAAAATATGATCATCTCAATAGACACAGAAAATAATTCACAAAATCCAACATCCTTCCATGACAAAAAAAATCCTCAACAAATAAAGTATAGTATTAACATACTTATACATAATAAAGACTTTATATGACAAACTCATTGCTAGTATCATACTAAATGAAGAAAAATTGAAAGGACCTTGCCTATGAATTAGACTCAAACAAAACCATCCACTTGTACAACTTCTATTTACCATACTACTTGAAGTGTTAGGCAGAGTAATTAGGCAGGATAAAGAAATAAAGAGTATCTAAATTGGAAAGCAAAAAGTCAATTTTCCCTTTTTGCAGATAACATGATTTAACTCATGGAAAAACCTAAGAACTTCATCCAAAAAGCTTCTAGAACTAGTAAGTTAATTAAGCAGAGTTACGTGATGCAAAACCAATGTACAAAAATAATGGTATTTTCATATACCTGATAATGAACTTGCTAAAAATGAAATCAGGAAAGCAACCCCAGACACAGTAGTACGAAAAATCTAGGAATAGCTTTAGGTGACTTCTTAAAATTTCCCTTTCAAGAACTTCATAGATTTCCTTCATATTGGTCTCTCTCTTGAAGATTATTGTGTTTTCTTTTATGGTATTATAGTTCTTTATTTTTTCCATATTTCTTGTGTCTCTGTTAATGTGTTGTACATTTTGTATCTTGTATATCTTGAATAATGATCACCTCTTCCAGCTATATGCAGTAGCTTTCAAAGGAAAAGACTTCTTTATTCAGATGCAATGTGGGGTGTCAGTTGGTAGGGGAGGTAAGTGGTGAAGTACCATAAGGTATGAGATTCAGCAATATGCAAGAGCATACAGAGACAATTTACTGAAGTGATGGAAAATTCATGTTATAAATTAGCTATTCAACAAAGATATGGAAATCATTTAAAAAAAAAGAGCCAAACAGAAATTTTCAAGCTGAAAACTTCAATGAATGAAATAAAAATACATTTGGGAACTTCAACAGTGGAACGCACTCTGGCTTTTCTTTCAAGAGAGCCCAGAAATAGAGCCAGCCTCTGTGTGATTTCTTCAGTAGTAATCAGTACCGGTGGTGTCTCTGTTTGAATATCTGGACTGCAGCTTTTCATTGAGATAGTAATACAACTTCGTGGTGAGTGTGAGAGTCCAAGGATACCTGTCCTCAGGCTCTACAGAGTTGAGCACTGGAGATGCTGTTGTTGGGAACCACCCTGTTTGGGAATTGCAAGGTCAAAATTGACCAGGCCTTCCTGCCTGCAAAGAACTTTGGACTTAACTCTTGTTTTCACCTCTGGTAGCAAAAAAGACTCAGTGGTTCTACCTGCTGTGATGTCTCAGGGTGGAACTGGGGGAGATCTGTCTGACCTCTCAAGGACTATTGCTGACATTTGCTTTGTCCCCAAGGATCTTCATCTACATAAATTCTCTAGGGCCGTTCTTCACTTCTTCCCCACCTTTCCAGTTTTTGAAATGTAGCTAATAAAAGGTGTGGCAGGCTGGAGTGAGGGCTCCTGGCAGCCCAGAGTAGTGTGGGTCAGGCCCAAGCTCAGCTTCTCTATGTCTTATTTCTGCCTAATTATTAATTATTTCACCTTGTGCCATTGACTCACAGGAGACTAGAACTTAATCCACAAGTTCCAGTTACATCCCCTTCCCCTGTTTACCACATTTGGTGCCCAATATGGATTTAAATCGGATCTACTGATAAATTCACCTGTCAGACAAACTTGAAGTACAAGAGACAGCACACGGATCTCCCAGGACGATTCTGGACCCAGACATGGGACACTACCTGTAAGTGTGTTCAGCTGGGAGTAATCTTCTATTTTTGCTGAATTAAAAATATGGGTCAATGTCTATCATCAGCTCAGTGTAAATTTGTCAAATTGCTTAAGCCGCTGTTAAAGCAAATGGCATATTTAATACCAAAAAAATGTAATAAAATTGCTAAAAGATATAGAAAAATAAGATCCATCTTTCCCCAAGGAGAGGACAATTAACTTAGCAACATGGGAGCATGTAGGAACCATTCTCCGGCAAGCCAGGCAAAGAGGGGATTGCCTTTCCCCTCAAACGTTAAGCACTTCGGCCTTAGTCTACTCTGCTCTCAAACTTTCTCAGTCAGTTCAGGAGGCTGTGACTACCCCTCCCTCCACTTGCCCTTCTGGCCATGCTTCCCCATGTTCAGCTTTTTCACCTATTTGCTTTCATCTTCCTGTAGCTTCAGCCTCACAATTGCAACAGGCTGTTTCAGCCCCATCTGAGGAAAACCCTAAATCAGCAGCACCACAGCCTCCTCAGGTGCCACACAAAGGTCTTGTTGCCCCCCTCCTAAAGCCCACTCCTAGGGCCACTCCCTACCACCATACTCTACAAAAAGCTATTACAGTGGGCAAAGCAGCTGAAGACCCTTTGTGCTTTCCAATCTCACTCTTACCTGCCCCTGACATCCCAGGGATGGACATGTGCCTTCACACTTCATTTAATTATAGCATCCTAAAAGAGTTCAGGCAAAGTGTGCTGACCAATGGTGTCCAAAGCCCCCATATACTGGGTTTGTTAGATGGTGTACTTCAGACTTACTCTCTGGTTCCGCATGATGTCTTTTATCTTGCAAAAATGTGCCTGTTCTTTGCTCAGTATCTCCATTTTGCGGTGGAACTACATTCCTTCATTAGGGAACAGGCTCACAAGAATGCCCTGGGAGATTCTCAGGCCAGAAGGCTTAGTTGTGATATGCTATCTGGTACCAGTAAATATTCATATTTACGCAGGCAAGCTGATTGCCCAGCACTACTCTTTTGCCAGCTAGAGACCTCATG
The DNA here is from genome assembly GCA_004026965.1 of Petromus typicus. Classification (NCBI taxonomy): domain Eukaryota; kingdom Metazoa; phylum Chordata; class Mammalia; order Rodentia; family Petromuridae; genus Petromus; species Petromus typicus. The sequence goes on from PVIR01032443.1 coordinate 9,069, forward strand.
TGGAGGGCTTGAGCCTCTGTGCCAGTTGACGGTGCGCCGATGCAATCTTTTACTCAAATCATGCAAGGGCCAATGGAAGCTTTCACGCATTTTGTAGCCCGATTGTAACAAGTACTTAGGAGATAGATATCTAATTCCCAGGCTGCAGACATTCTGACTTTACAACTAGCCTATGAGAATGCTAATCTGGATTGTAAACAGGCGATAAATCCTGTACACTCTTCTAATGATCTTGGAGCATATATTAAGGCATGTCAAAATATTGGGTCTCCTTCATACAATGCTGTCCTAATGGTTCAAGCCAGCTCCCGACATTTATGTGGTGCATGTCATGCATTAAAGTGTTTTAACTGTGGGAAAATGGAACATCACAGAAAAAACTAAAATCAAAGCGGCTTTACAAGCTGACCTGAAACCAAGTCAGGCATCCAAAGAGAGTAGTTACCACCCGGCCCTTGCCCTCGCTGCCGAAAAGGCCTTCTATATTAAAATATTGCAGTTTTTAAAATTCTATAATCAACCTTATCTCTCATATTTTTCTTTTAAGGTTTTTGGTTAACTTCTTGTTTGCATCAACTATTATTGCTACCTCAGGCAGCTACAGTATTAAAAAGTGTCCACTGATTGTTTTTGACAAATACCGCAGAAGGAAGGCAACTCTCAACTGGCAAGTTTTGAACTAAGTAAATAAAAGTAAGCTCACAAGTGGGGTTTTCTTGGGAATTTATATTCAGGTTAAAAAAGAGACAATTCTTAATTTAGCCTGGGCAAATTAGTGGAGTACACACATGCGACAGTTCTCTAAGACATGGTCCTTCAAAGCACTCCATTCCCATTATAATGGCTGCTAAACCTGTTTTTGCTGTGATTGTGGCCTGTTGGTCTATAAAGCTCATTGCTATAGGTGGGGAGAAAGTATTACAGTAAGTGAAGTTCTAATGCAACAAAGTTCTTTGTTCTTAATCAAATTATTTTCTTAAAGAAATGTTCTCTAGACTTTGGTAAACTTTTGGTTAATTTCTATGGCTCTCAAACAGTTGTTTTTGACATATCTGTTGATTGACTCATTGCTCTTATGAAGGAGATTTTCTGGGAATTCCTTACTTCACCATTCTTGAACTCATCTAAATTTGAGATTTTAAATTCCACCCTTTGCATCAAATAATTGTAGAACAACTTACGTTATTTTCTAGGAATTGAACAGATTAAAATGTCCTAAATCATTATATGTGCTATTTCTCAGCATAAAACTGTTGGGATTTCCAAAAGTTTAGGCTACATGAATAGTGTCTTTAGTTACACTCTTGTAGCTGCTTCGATGTCCTGAATCAATTTAAAATGTTTCCTTTTCATAGCCATTTTGACGTTGAAGAAGAGCCAGAAGGCGCAGGGTGCCAGATCCAGTGAAAAGGCAGATGAGATCACACTGCAATGTTTTTATGAGCTTGTCTTTCCATTGGATGCCCTCAGCAACAGCGTTCACTGTACAGGATTTCTTTAAGTCACAGTTTTCAGAGACATTCATGAAAAAGTATTCTCAGAACTGCTTCAGAAAGTGACGATAACAATGGGATAAGTGTGGTTGAAGTGAGGGGAACTATTTTGAAAAGGATTAATGGTAGTGTGCCTTTTATTGTAATATTTTTAAATTTATACAGTCATCATATATTTTGATCACCCTCTGTATGTGTCCCTTATCCATGAAGTAGGATAATAAAATGGAAGTCCTAACATTGTTACTGAAAGACATACAAGGCAAGCACCATCATGCTAAATGGATGTGTTAAATTATTCAGCAAAGAGCATGCTCCATGCATTATGAACAGAATCTGCAGCTCTTAGACTATCAACAGCCTCCTGTCCTCCCAAGGCAAGATGGTGTTGGTCAGGAAAGATGACTGATGAGTAAGGAACATTTTGAAGACTGTCACACTGGTACGCATTTCTTTCCCCACTCCCCTAACGTGAAGGCCAAACTAAAGAGGCTCAAGAGAACCAACTGCTGTGAGCTTTATTTTTGTCCCCTAGAGTTTGGATGACACTTAATATGTGTCCTTTAAAGTTAAAGAAACTTACACGGTGGTGAATGATGGTTCTTTAAGAAAATAAATTTAAAGACGAGCTGGACTTGTATGTGGCTACAAAGCAAAGAGAAGTGGCTGCAGTGGGAGCAGGCTGAACTGTGACAGCTTAGTGGGACAAGCCGGGAGTGTTGGTGTATGACACTAATTCTAGCACTGAGAGAGACTGAAGTAGGGGTATTACAAATCTGAGCAATTTAGCAAGACTGTCTCAAAATTGAAGAAATAAATAACAAATAAAAGGGCTAGGAGTATAGCTCATTGTGAAGACCCTGGGTTCAATTCACACACACACACACACATACACACACACACACACACACACACACACACACACACACACGAGATAGGGCAAAAGTACAAAGTATTTACTATGGGCCAGAAGATAGCCAGGCTTGAAGTTTCCTGAGAGGTCCTCCCTTTACTAGGGCAATGTAATTCCAGTTGTAAGAGTCTGTGTGGAATGTAGAACCAGAAGTGAGAGCTGACAAAAACCGTGAGCACAGATAACAGCATCATTGATAGGAATCGACAATGGGAGAGAAAACTGGTAGGAAAGAGAATTTTTGAGTTTTGAGTGTAGACATCATTTTTGTAACTTAGTATGACAGTGATTATTTCATATTAAAGGGGTGTGTGCTACCTTTTTTGGCATATTTAATATATCTGAAGTATTTTCAAATAGCACTATTTGCATTGGGCCTTGGATGCTACACTAAAACTAGGAATTAGAAAACTTAAATTATAGACATGGCTCCAACACTAACCACTTTGTGCCTCAGTTTCTTCACCACATACTATAGCGAATAACTGCCTTAACTCATACGGTTGTGATAATAAGAGGACATAATTTATGTAAAAAATTTATTTAAAAACTAAACGTAAGATTTACTATAAGTTGTCTTAATCTGATTTCTCTGGCTGTAAGAAAATGCCAGACATGGGGGAATTTAGAAAGAATAGAAGACTATTTGGCTCACATTACTGGAGGCTGAGAAGTCCAAGAGTACAAGTATTTGTTATGAGCCAAAAGGGACTGTAAGGAAGCTAACCAGGCTTGAAGCTTCTCAGCCTCCACAAGTACAAGCCAAGTAAAAGAGATTTCAGCTCAGGCATCTCTTCCTCTTCTTAAACAGTCAGCGATTCCATCATGGGGACTCTAAGGGCCTTATCTAGAACTAATCACTTCACAAAGGCCCCATCTCTGAGTACTATCAACATATGCATTTGGAAATTAAGTTTCTAGCACACCAAAGCCATCCACAAACCTATTTCTTGTAATAGTCTGACAAGATAGGGCAGGAGGCAATGACATTCCAGTTGGCATGCCAAGACAGAAGCTTAGTAGCCCCTGATCATCTGTAGTAGAGCAACAAATGTAAGCTATGGCAAGCGCTCCCTTAGAACAAAGTGCTTACTGAGCAAGAGACTCCAGAGACTGCAGAGAACTTGTTTAGGACTTAGAAGGAAGAGATGCTGTGTTTCGCAACATCAGGTAACGAACAAAAGTCTAACAACATGCCTGATTCCTCATTTCACAATATCTACTGAAGCTCATGGGTTTATTTGACTACTGAAATAGACGAAGAAGCTCCTCACCTCACCCTTGGTCTGATAAAACTATTCTTTTTACCAAGAGGAGAATAACTCCCTTCATGGCACACTCCTCATTCCTAGTACACCTCTAGCTGCAATTAAACCTCAGTGCAAAGGCAAAGTCACTGTCAAACATACCATGAATGTAGATGATGGAGTTTTTTTTTTTTTTTTAACTGAAGCATAAGGGTGTACTTCCGTTAGGTTACTGATGTGAGTAATAAAAATTTTGACTAAGTGCTAAGACCTAGAAATTCTCCAGCACAGTGCAGAGGATGAAATTAAAGGTCTTTAAATTTGTCATATGTGATTCACTTGCTCATTCCCTAATTATAGCGCCTGAAAGGTCAGGTGATCACCTCTTCACTAAAGACCTGAGACAAATTGGTGAGGCATGTCCAAATAGCTTCTCATTTTCTTTGAAAATAATGTGAAAGTTTTAGAAAAGTTCCAAAAACAAAAATAACACAAAGAACACTCAGTCTTTATTGAAATTTACCTACTCATAGCATTTAGCCTCATTTATTTTGTCACTTATATACACGGTAAGTACACATGAGTGCATATATATATATATATATGCAATCTCTCTCTCTCACTCGGTGTTATATATATATATATAACACCATGCATATATATACATATATAGGAAATACATATATATATATATATATATATATATGCAATCTCTCTCTCTCTCTCACTCAGTGTTACCCACACAGGAGTGAGAAAGTCCTGCAAGCAATCCCCCACAGGTATCAAGAGATGATTATATCTTCAAATTTGGAAAGTTATAGATCTCAGTTCTGAGTTAACACTAGTTTCTGGACAGTGAGACTGCTATAGACTGCTATACTGGCTATAGACTTTTAGGGTAGTGATTGACAAGATACAGATGCAGTTTTTGCCCCAGTCAGTGTCTCTATAGGCCCAATGAAACCGCCAAACCTGATCTGGTGGAGCTATCTTCAGTTCCTGAGGGTACAAATAAAATGCAAATGCTCAACAAATGATTGATTTGTTCCATGAGCAACAGAGACAGAACCTTAAGACTATTAAGGAAGCAATGGCAAAGTAGAATTTACTGGAGCTCTACTTCCTTAACAACAGCAAATGAAAGACAATACTCATACTGTTTCCCTGGTAGAACTGCAGAGATAAATATCATCAGCAGTAACTTTAAAGCTGTAAAATTGACAACTTAATTCATATTTGGCTAATTTAAAAGGGTTATAGGTTTCAAAGTGACCTTAGGTTTTAAATCTGACCATGGGTACTGTTCCAGATATGATCTTAAAGGAACTTGGTAAATAGTTGTTGATGTAATGAAAGTGTTTTATCTGTATACCAATGTAGACTGAGACCAGGATGAGGCAAATGAGGTACAAAATTTAAGAGGGTATAAAAAAATCTCAATAATCAGAATAAGTAGTATTTTGACAATATGTTTTATAAAACCAAAAACAATGCAAAAATTTGTGACACAGAAAATAGCAAAATTTCAATTAGACAGAGAATTAACAGTTAACAAAGTCTACCAGGAGCAGAACACCTCCGTTGTCTTGCTACAGTGTATCTCAACTTTTCAACCTTGTGCCACCAATTTGCAGAGAACTGACCACCACACTATCTCACAAAATATCACTATGTGAATAAACCATTAGTGATATAGTTAGTGGTCAAGCATAAAGAACAAGCAAAAATTAGCATGTGCTCTGAAATTGATAATTTCTAGAACATGTAATAAATTAGTGATACTTCATTGAAGTTTTGATGAGAAGAGAGAGGAGCCACCATACTAGGGAAGGGTAAATATCTCTATTGATCTAGGATGTACTGGATATCCTTTCCAAAATGAATGAAAAGTTGTATTCTGCACCTTCTACCATTAAGTGGGCATCAATAGCTATTGGAGGTGACACGTCTCACATTTGACTGGTGGCCAGTGGTGTGCCTCTGTGGTGAACTGTGTGTTTAACATTTGTGAGGCCCTAAATTTGATTGCTGGCACTGCCAGAAACATAACAAAACAAAAATTTAGGCCTCATGTCTCACTGGTCACTTCTTTCCATTTGAGTGACTTGAAACTTTCCATCTTAGAGAGGCCCCAGAACAAGAGAATAGTGTTCTAGCTAGTCCAGATTTTAGCAAGAATAATTCTGATATCTGGCCTTTACAACCCAATAAACTCAACAGTGCTCAGTGTAGCAGATTGTTATTATGGCCCCTTGTGAAAGTTTATAAAGGAAAATCATAGATATCACTGGAGGTCTAAAACAAACCCACGTTCACTTAAGGAAATAAATTTTCTCCTTTACAACCAATTCCAGTCTTGTTTCTAATTTCTGGTCTAGACTTAATTTCTAACACAGCACATCAAATGAATGTGTAATCCAAACTGCCCATCATAGACTGGTGTTGAGAGCTACACTTATCTTCAGTGGTAGCAATATAATTGGCAAGCGGCCTGAACATGTCTCAGAGGTGAAGGGTGTCAGCATAGCTACAGTTGCACACAGCCATTTTCCCAGTGACTCTCACCTACAATTTGATGGAGTGCAATGGATTAGATCTAAAATGTCCCCCCAAAGGTCACATATTCAGAGGTGGAGTTTTTGGAATGTAACTGGATCATTAGGGCACTAACTTGCTAGTGGATGAGTTCAGAGCTGACCATGCTATTTGGAGGTAGGTTCTGTCTGGATAAAGTGGATCACTGGGGGAATGTAAACTGGAATAGTATATTCTTATCCTGGGCCTTTCTCTCCTGTCTCTTGTTTTCTGGCCACCACAGAGTAAGCAGCTTCCATCTACCATGCTCTTCCACCACACTTTCTTTGCCCTGGAGAAAATTAACCATGGACTGAACCCACTGGAAACTGTGAGCCAAATAAACTCCTCCTTTAAATTACTGGTGTCAGGTATTGTGCCTCAGCGATGGAGAAGCTGACTAATACATGGGGAATGCAAGTTTAGCTGATCAATGGCTCGGCACAATATGATTACAACAGCCAGAAGTGAACTCCTTTAGCCTAACAGACCTGAAGAGTATCCCCAAAGGACCCTAGAGAAGTAAAATCCTCCCAGCAGAAAGCTCAAGGAATACAATTCGATCCACTTTGTCTTCTAGACCTGTCCATGCCTAGATAAGTACAGGAATCAAAATTAAGCTTTGCATACTTTTATAGAATCTTTACAGGGTAAATTTAATGTTCATATAATCTAAAAATCATCTTGGCATCTCTATTTTAAAATTTTTCTAGTATTTCATTTTTATTTTACTTATAAAAGAATTGGCTCAGGCCGGGGATTTAGCTCAATGGTTCTGGCACCTGTCTTGCAAGCGCAAGGACCCAGGTTCGATCCCCAGTAACCACATACCTATACTGGGTGTGGATACTCACCCCAGCAGCAACCAGTACCACATACCACACTGCGGGCGTGGTGGCTCACGCCTGTAATCCCAGCACTCGGGAGGCAGAGGCAGGAGGATTGCTGTGATGTGAGTTTGAGACTGAGCTCAGGGCCAGCCTGAACTACAAAGTGAGACCCTGTCTCAAAAACCCTAAAAAAAAAATAAAAAAATTGGCTCAATATGGATTATAATTTTTAGAAAAATCTCTTATTGCATATTCTTTAGTAAAAGGCAAAAGATTTATACAATCTGAAGAGAAACCAGAGTTCTTATTGCATATTCTTAACAGCCATTTATTATGCCACTTTTTGTTAATCTACTTTCAGACCAGTCTTTATAGTTTAATTAGAAAGACTGAAATACAAGGGATGATTTGGATAAATTATTATCAACAAAATAAGAGTAAAAAATGGAAAATAGTGTATAATACCAATAGCATGGTACACAATATAAGATACATCTTTTAACTCAATTCACTTCAAACAATGGACAAATGATGACTTGTAATCTATTTTGTTTCTATGAAGAATAAAAGTTATGTTTCCATTTTGCACACAAAATTAATGTTTTTTTATGAAACCATAATTTTAAAATACAAAAGGTAACTTTGAAAGATCCTTCATAAACTCCTTTTTACTTATGACTTTAAAAGCATATCTCTACATATTTTTTCTTTATTGCTGGGATTAAAAGCAGGGCCTCATGCATTCTGGACAAGTGTTCTACCACTAACTACACCCCCTAGTTCTTAAAATATGTTTCAAATCACACACGCACTTTGGCAGCATATATTCTGAAATCATGGACCTTCTACTAACTTATTTTGTCCAGTACAGTGTTGATTCTTAAACACATGAGTGACATGTGTGAAGAAAGTCTTAATGTTGTTTTTCAAGTAGGTGCCTGAGCAAAGGAATTTTGAGAACTCAACTGTCATCTGAAAAATAAATAAAACTGTCTAATAACTACATCACTAATTTATTCAATATGTATTCTATGCTTTCATAGCAGGTATCCAAAGACAGGCCGTCCTATGGAAATACAAATTTAACTTTCTTCTAGCCAGCAATCTTCTTATTTTGTATCCCATTAATAGCTAAGTAGTATTCCCTTGAGGAAGCTTTTATTTGTCTAATGTCAGAATCCAAGTCATGAATTAATAATTGTTGGAGAACGAGCTATCCTAAAACAATGAGGAAGAGCCCATTTCCATGTTGTATTATAAGGTGGAAAAGCAGGGCTTGAGACTATCAGTGTGCTACAATTACAAAAGAGCAGAACACGTATATGAAAATAGACTAGAAGCATGGCATTTTATGGCTGGATTGGATTTTCTGTTTTCCAAATTTTTGTAATAGATTACTCCTTTAAGTTAAAAAAAATAGGAGCAGAAGACATGAACAGATATTTCACAGGGGGAATTTGACTAAGAAGCAATACATTCCTGCTCGCTAATGTGTAAATCTCTCACTGTAGTGCAATTCTTCACATAATAAGCAAAAATAACTAGGTAATGTTATTGGTTTTGTTTTAGAGATGTGGTGTCTCTGCATTGCCCAGGTTGACCTCAAACTCATGGGCTCGAGATCTTCCTGCTTCAGTCACCTGAGCAGTGTGGGAACTACAAAGTTCACCACCACACCCGGGCCCACCAGGTAAAATGTCTGGGAAGGCAGGAGAACAGACACTCTTCTACACTGTGTATGTGGCCCTGGAAATTAGCTTGATCCTTGTCATGGGTTAGATTGTGTCCTCCCTAAAACCTCACATGTTGAAGTCCTCTCCCTCAGTACCTCAAAATATAACCTCACATGGAAATAGCATCATTGTGGATGGAATTATGTCAGTTACAATGAGGTCATATTGGAATAGAATGGATCCCTAGTCCAGTGTGCACAGCATCCTTATAAAAAGGGAAAATTAGAGCCAGGCACACAGAAGGACATCATGTGAATGTGAAAGCAGATATTGAAATGATGTCTCTCCAAGCCAAGGAACTGAAAAGACTGCAAATCACCGGGACATAGGAGAGGCATGGAACACATTCTTCCTCTTAGACCTCAGAAGGAATTCATCTTGCCAACTTCTTGGTTTTGGATTTTCAGCCTTCAGGATTATGAGATAATAAATTGCTGTTATTTAAGCCACACTTGTAGAACTTTGTGAAGACAGTGTTAGCACACTCAACCATCTTTAAATGCTTCAAATACAAAATTCAAACCAGAGCAGCACTGGGTGAGGCAGTGCGCGCCTGTCATTGCTGCCTGCACTCAGGAGGCTGAAGCAGGAGGACAGCTAAATTCAAAGCCAGCCTGAACTGCAAAATGAGATCTCGTCTCAAAAATAGAAACTAAACCAAACTAAACTATATATAAAGCTAAAATACAAAAAAAAGCCCTAAAACTAAAAAGCTTTTGAAAAGTTAAAAACAAAACCAAACTGTATAAATATACATTTGTATATTATACTATGTATCACATATATGAAAACTGCA
>PVIR01032444.1:0-18654 GCA_004026965.1 Petromus typicus
TACAAAGCGAGATCCTGTCTCAAAAAAAAAAAAAAAAAAAAAAAAAAAAACGTGATGCATGCAAAGCTTTCAGTACAGCATAGCTCTTACTAGATTTGTGTAAAGTACTTAGATTACTTTCTATCATGCTGAATATACACACGTGAAGAGAAGTGGGAGAAATCATTATTCCCACTACATAAGTTCCTTTTTTGTTTTTTTTGAGACAGGGTCTTACTTTGTAATTCAGGCTGGACCTGAGCTCAGCCTCCAACTCACATCACAGCAATCCTCCTACCTCTGCCTCCCGAGTGCTGGGATTACAGGCTGAGCCACCATGCCCGGCACTGTGGTATGTGGTACTGATTGCTGCTGGGCGTGAGTCTCCATGCCCAGCACTGTTGAATGTGGTTAATGGAGATCAAACTAGGGACCTTGGCTTGCAAGGCAGGTGCTGGAACCACTGAGCTAAATGCCCGGCCCCTACATAAGTTCCTTTGATTTAATGGAATGGAAGCATAGAGAGGCAGGACTGAGAAAATTAAAAAGAGTGAGAGACTCCTTCTCTACAGAGTCATCTGTAAGGGTCAAAGGGTGGGGGTGACACTGCTATGACCAGAATCTCAAGAACATTTCAACCTGTATCATTTAACATCACATTTTGGGTAGATAAACTATTTTGCTTCTTTCCCATTGTCCTGTAATCTTAAAGTCAGTTTTGCAAGTAGAGAGAGAACAGATCCTGAATCTTTTCCTTGCCTGGGCTGCTGTCCAAATTCCATAGGATCAATCATCCGTCCGTCTCTCCAGCCATCCAACCAGCCAGCCGGTGATCCACTCATGTGTCCATCCGATAACCACAAAGGCAGACTGAGAGTCTGTAGACTTTTGCGATGGGACTGCGTTGGGTTTGACTCTTGGACCCATCACTCCGTGGCATGACATTAAGACAGGTGCTTCATCTCTCTGGTCTCATTTTTTTCAGGTAATGTTGCAATCATAACAACTCCTGCGAAGAGTTTAACTGTAAGGATGAAAACACTCACCTAGTGACAGGAACATGACAGGAGAATACAAAGAAACTTCTAACAATGCTTTAGAGGAGCTTGTGGTTACTGTTGATTTCTGTTACCAAATATTTACTGAGGATTAAGAGCAAGGCTTATGCTAGGCTCTAGGGCCACAGAAATGGGCATGATAAGGTCCTTGTTTTTAAGAGTCTTTGTGGCTAAAGAAGGGAAGGAATGACCGAAAGTAGCTATCATCTATCTATTTACTTTCTATTTACCCAGGCTTTTCATTGGTTATCTCTGATACCTCAATCAGCCTAAGATATGGAGGTATTAAATCCACGTTTACAATGAAAGAAACTGAATGTTAATGAAATGGGTCATGTGTTCATGGTTAAAGAGCTAGAAAATTATTGAATCAAGTCTGAACCCTGCTGTCAGATCAAATCCTCTCATCTCTCCACCATTTATCCATTATAGTATTGACTCAGACTAGGAGGTGGAAGACTAGGTCTTCCTCTAGCAGATTAGCTGTGAAAGAGCACTAGTGGATGACGGAGTTCAACTCCCTGCTATTATGAAGGAAAAAGTGGAGCTCTGGAGAAGCTGAATTTATATATCATGCAGTAGTAAGTAGCAGAGCTACAACAGGGATTCAAAGTGAGGTGCTTTCACTGTATCAGATTACTTTCCAAAGTGACAAACTCACCTTTTCTGGAGACAGATAAAGCCAAGTTGGTGGGGAAGAAATCAGGAGCACGGTTGGCGGGGAAGAGGCTCATCACTGTCTCAGCAGCCCAGCGAGGACAGCTGACAGATAGGGAGCAGATGGATGGGTTTCTTGTAACCATTTCCTCCTTCAGACCTCACCAAGGCCCTCATCCTAAACACATCCAATCTTCCTGCAGAAAAGACTCCTCGTTAAGCCTGCTTCCAAAAATGGTTCTATCACTTACATATTCATGAACGTAGAGCTATTTCTCTATGGAAGGTGAGAAGGGGACAAATTTTTTTTGCAGAAATGTATAAGCAAATTTGCAAAGTCTCCTGACTTCCCAGCAAAAACACAGCCCTGCCTTCATGGAGGCAGGACTGCTCAAGGGCCACTGAAGGCATTTTTAAGTGTGTATGTGTGAATAAAAGATATAGTCCTTCACCTCAGATGTATTCTCCCTGCTGTATTCCTAAAATCACTTCATCTCCATGCCTACAATTCTCCACATGATGCTATATTGTTTAAAAATCTTAATAATGTATAAAATACATGCACATGTTATGATAAAATACATTTCCCATGTTCACTGGGAAAATTTAGAAGAGCAGTGCACACCTGAGTATGGTTTTTGCCTGTTCAAAGATTGAGGGTTTGAAGGAGTGGAGTGAAGGTGAATTTGGAAATCCATGGCATGGCATTGAAGGGTCTATACTGGCAGATTATTCAAGATGGGAAGGAGGACTCAGGTATGAGAGAGGAAAAGGAGTTGTAATCAGGATGAAAATAATCAAAATGAGTCGTAGGATGTATGAATACACCAAAATGAATCTTACGGTTCTGTACTACTAATGGGCTCCAATAAAAAATCTTGGAAAGAAAAAAGAGGGGCCCTACATTCTTACTCACTTTGTCCTGCAACTCATTGGTTTGCTTTAAGCCATAGCAATTACTACTCTTTGGAGGGAGAGAAGAAAAACACGGTGTCTATCATCTGTTCATTTATTTAAGAGAAGTAAATGAAGCCAAAGATGAGCAGGGATTTCTTTAAAGTCACATGGTGAGAGTAAAACAGGGACATCCGCAGTCCCCCCGAAATTCTATTTCTACGACATTGCAGTTCTTTCTCCATAATCCTCCTGAACCTGTGAACTCAGGGACGGAGGGCAGAATTTAAGACAGAGCATTAACCTATATCCTCCACTCTTACTCAGTGTTCTCTCTTCAAGCCCAAGTTAGTAACTTTCTATTGCCCAAGAAATCACAATAGCTACTCATTGTGCCGGACACTGCACTAAACTCTTCATAAATAATATATACAAACCTCAGTGATTCTGAAATTGAGAACTGACCATTGGTACTCAAAATGTGGTCCAGGAACCAGCAACCTTCAGGTCCTCTAAGAACTTACTAGAAATACATAATCTCAAGCCTAACCCTGGACCTACTGAGTCATAATATTCACTGCAGTGAGATTCCTGGGTGATTTATGGGCACATTCCTAGTGAGGAGGAAATGGAAGGTGAAAAAACAAGTATAGAAGAAGTCAGCTGCTGCGGATGTGGATCAGTGGCATCGTGCCTACTGGCAAACACAAGGTCCTTAGTGCACTCCCTACTATGAAAACAGAGAAAGAAATCAGCAGTGTTTCCAGTGCAAAGCTGGTCACTGAGCTCAAGTTTGTTCACTACCAAAGTCCTACACTGTCACGCTGCCCTCTTCCATGGCTGTCGGAGTTTCCTCAGGGAACTGACTTCAGGCTATGAGTTCTATCAAAAGGGTTGTAAAGCATCGAGTTATGCGCCAATACAAATATATCCAGCTGTTTTCCTCTTGACTCAAAGCAGGCCCAGGTGGGACCACTATGAGAGTGTCAGCCAGCTGGAGAAAAGTGGAAAGCAGTGTTCCTGGATCTTCTCTAGGCCAAGTCTGAAACAAAATCCCAAGTATCTCCATGGCTACTGTCTTCTCTGTCAAAGTCACGTGGGTCTCTTTGGATGAAGGAGAGACTGCTTGGTTCTGCCCCCTGTGCTCCACTACACCTGTCCCACACTTCCCTTTCTTGTTTTATTTCTCACTCAAAGTAATGTCTGCCATGACATGATACAGATGAGTAGGACAGCTCACGAGACTCTTCTCTAGGAAAGGAAGTTGAAGTAAGAGGTTTAAAAGAAGAGGTGAAACCATCCCACGATATCACCTTTTCTTCTGTGTGGACACAGGAAAGGAACCACCCAGAGTTCCGATCTATAACTTGAGAATGCCCTTATCTACTCTGAGCGTGTTGAGTAACCACCCAAACAATGTCCTCACACTGTGTTCGACACATTGTATGTGCCGCTGCCCTCATCAGAATGCCCTGCAGTGGATCTGAGTGACTTCGGGGGCTTTTCATCGCCTCCCTGAACCTGTTTCCTCTTCTACCATCTTGGGGGTAATGGCCAATGTCACAGTGGGGCAAGGGGTCACCTGGAAAGCGTTGACACAGAAGAGCCAAAGCCCAAGCAAATGTCCATTGCTCGGACAGACAGCCTCTCTAGACTTCACACCGGCGTGATCTGGTCACCACCCCTCCTCACTTACTCCTCTCAGCCTAAGTCTGGGAGACCGGGACAGAGTGATAAAAACAGACGCCACGGCTTCACCAGTGCTGAAAGCTGTCACTTTATTGGCTGGAAAAGGGAGAAGCTGTGGTCAGCTCAGTAAAGAAGGCAGGATCCAGGAAGAGAGGAGGGTGGCTGCAGTGGAGCCAGGTGCAAGGCGCGGCAGGAATTTCCTTTTTCTGCTCCTCAGGCTGGTGGTGGGTAGAGCTGGAGGGTGAAAATCACAATAATACAATCAACAACAACATCCATCCCATGAGACAAGTGGACAAGATGTTTAAATCCCAGGCCAACTTACTCATGCCAGCCTAACACGCTCACACACACAAAGCAAACGGTCACCCTGGGGTTCTTCTTGCATTGTTTTCAGGTTCTAGTCTTATCCCTACAGCCTCGGATCACGTCCAGAACACATATGGGTGTACAGTGGCCCAACATAACCGCTCCACAGCTTTCCTCGGGTTCACAGGCATTTACCTCCTGAGGAATTTCACTCCCCCCCCCGGAAGTCTCATCAAGCCTTCATTCCCTAGGTCAAGCTAGAATGAACTGGCTGAACAGATCTTACGTATTTATTCTATAAACAGAACAACTGTGGTTGAGGAAGGTAAGTGTCAGAGCTAGAATTTGAACATGGGTTTTTTTTAGCCTGCAAATCTCATCTCTGTAACTGGCATTCATGGAGCTAAAAGATGGCTGGCATCACAGGAGAGCTCTGGGTCTTAGGAAACCATGGCTTCCTTTGGCCACTAAAGAGCACACTTTACAGTAGCAAGCAAGGGCTATGGTTCTTGCTGTCTCTGGGCTTCAGTCTTTTCATCTGTGCATTAGTACATTCCCTCAGTGACGTTCGGTTTCCTTTGCTGAGATCTGGTTAAAGGTAGCCCACGGCAACAGTGATTTCAACCGAAGGGCACTTCCAAGTCCGCAATCCTCCTGATCCTTCTGCCTGACACCCTCTCCAATGCCCTTCTCCAGACTCCCTGCCTTTTACTCACATGCAGTTTGAGCGCAGATTCCTCTGGGAATCAATCCTCCAACTGTTCCTTCTCCATCCATCCCTCACCCCTGCCTGTGTGATGGTTCCGCCCTTACTTCCCCCAACACTAGGTGCTGACTACAGGCACTGGGGGCATCTTCTGTCCATTCTCCTCAGCCATAGGACTATGAGCTCCAGGGTGCAGCCATAGTCATTTCTATGTTCCCACAACTGGCACAGCCAGTGGCTAAGTGCTGGATCATTTGATGGGCCCATCAAACATTTCCTTCATTTATCCTTTTTTATACTTACTTTATGACTTAATATTTATTTATTTATTTTGAGAAAAGTTGTCGCTTTTTTGTAGTTCAGGCTGGCCCTGAGCTCACTATGTAGCTCTGGTATGCCTCCAACTCACAGCAATCCTCCTGCCTCTTCCTCCCAAGTGCTGGGATTATAAATGTGAGCCACCATGCCTGCATTGCTGTATGTGATTACTGGGGATCTAACTCAGGACCTTGCACATGCAAGGCAGGCGCCGGAAACATTGAGCTAAATCCCCAGCCCGAGTACTGTTTTATTCTTAATTATATGAAAAGGCTCCATATTCTTGTCTTTTCAGGGTCAATACTTGAAGTGGCTGAATTTAATCCTGGCCTGTCACAGAGTAAGTGGTTAACATACTTCAAACACACAATGAATCAGACTAAAGTTAAAAGGTCTCTTCCAGGGCCGGGGATATAGCTCAGTGGTTCCGGTGCCTGTCTTGCAAGTGCAAGGACCAGGGTTCAATCCCTGGTAACCACATAACAATACTGGGCGTGGAGACTCACCCCAGCAGAAATCAGTACCACATACCACATACCACAGTGCTGGGTGTCGTGGCTCATGCCTGTAATCCCAGCACTTGGGAGGCAGAAGCAGGAGGATTGCTGTGATGTGAGTTTGAGGCTGAGCTCAGGGCCAGCCTGAACCACAAAGCGAGACCCTGTCTCACAAAAAAAAAAAAAAAAAAGGTCTCTTCCACATTTGACCCTAAAGCTAGGCCTTTGCTGGGGAAAGCAAAGATCCACTCTTCTCCTGCCTCCCACTGGCCAGGCAGAGCTCCATCCCCCAACTGTTTCAGCCCCTCAGCCACCGTCACCTCCCCCAGGACACAGATGCTCCCTTCAGCTCCTGACTTTCAGACAAAGGGAAAAGCCATCTTCGTCTTGAACAGCCCAGTTCATCAGCAAAGACTGCCTCACCTACTTTCACCCCATTCAGATCTAGCCGCCTCTCAGCCCGAGTCCCTCGTGGTCCAGATCGTCTCTTCCAGGACCCCTGCCTCCACCCCAGTTCCTCTACAGACCATCTGCGCAGCGACTAGAGGCACTGGAGATGTCAGTCAGAACAAGTTTCTGGGCTGAGCTGCTCCATGTTCTGCGTACTTCGTGCCCTGCCTTTTTGCTACTCTCTCCTCCTTACTTGTCTACAGACTTCCGGCTCTTCCTGAAGTACCCAGGAGTGCTCCTGCCTCCACACCTGCTGTCCCCTGTGCCTGTCACACTCTCCCTGGACAGTCCTATGACTCCTGCCCACATTTTTCATGACGGACCTTGTTGGTAAGGCCTTCACTTACCACCCCCTTGTTACGATTTAAATATGGAAGTGCCGAGTTCATTAAAGTGCTGGCCCTCTGTGAGCTCACAGCTGAACAGACTACTAGAAGAAAGGCCAGCTGGAGAAAGTAGGTCATAGGGGCAGTCTTTGAAAGGTGTATGTGACCCTCAGCCCTGTCCTCTCTGACTTTTCCTCTCTCCTTCTGCTTCCTTTCTGCCAACTGGGTAAGCAGCTTTCTTCTACCATCTTTCTGCCACGATGCTTCTGCCAGACAGCTATGAGTAATGGACTAAAACCTCTGAAATGAGGAAGCACAATCAATCTTTCCTCCTCTAAATTGATTTGCTCAGGTATTTTATCCCAGGGATTAAAAATCAACACGGCTTGTGTAAAATTGCAACAATATCCCCATCTCCCCCTCCCTGGGTACTCCTCACCTCCCTCAGTTTTCCCTGTGGCATTTATCTCTTTTGTTCGATCTGTTCACTTATTGAGCATCCCCCTCATTGGAGCTGCGCCCGCCACACGAGAAAGAGGTGCTCAGTAAACACCTGAGCAGGAGGGAAATAACGGGACAAACACTCAAGTGCCAAGGAGTTTGTCCAGGTCTTCCTTTCCACCGCGCTGCCAGCCCCCTCCCCCGCGGCATCCACGCGCCTCCTTCCCCCACCTACGTCAGAAGTTGGGTGTGACGCAGGACACCTTCCCGCAGCCATTGCGGCAGCACTTCGTCAGGCCGTGACACTGGCTGTCCTCTTGGCACTGGTCCTCGCAGATACCGAGCTGCGGTAAGTCCACGCTGGGGCAAGTACCCCGCTTTTCTGGATGGAAAAAGATGTAGATCAAGGCGGAGGGAGAAGATAGTCAAAGCGTGGTCCAGGCCCCTCCGCTCTGCTGAGTCCATCCAGGGGCCTAAGCTATTCCCATTCGTCCCTGAGGGACTGCCTGCGGATGCCTCCTCTGCTCCCAGGTGGCTCTGGAACCTTCGGAGCTCCGTTCGAGCCTGTTCTACCATTTTCTCACATTGTAGGCTCAAAGCAGAAATCTCCCAGCACTCCCGAATTTTTGTTGTCACATAAAATCAGTGACATCCACAGGGCAAACCATTGGCTCGTTACAAAATCAATAGAGGCAAATATTTTTCTCCTCCAGAGAGTGAGCTACTTTGTAATAGTAATGATTAATTAGTACAGTGAATATTTAATTAGTTCTCAACAAATGTCAGACACTTTTCCAAGCACTTGACATATAGTAGCTCATCTAATTTTCATAATAGCCATAAAAGTGGGGAAGGGTATGTTAACAGTGCCTCCCTTTCACAGAGGAAAAAACAGACGCACTAAGAGGTTGAGTAATTTTTCTATGGTCATACAGGACTGAGGTGAGATTTGAGGAATATGGCCCCAGACTGCGTTCACCACCGGGCACTATGCGCCACAAACGGAAGTGTAATGCGCATGTGAAGGTTATACACTCAACCTTCACCTCATTCAGGGGGCAAACGCGGCATAGAAAGGTGAAGGGGAAACTCAGCACAGCCCTGCTCATCAGGAGGGGTTTTTTTGTTTTGTTTTTTGAGACAGGTTCTCGATTTTTGTAGTACAAGCTGGCTCTGAGCTCAGCCTTGAACTCACAGCAATCTTCCTGCCTCTGCCTCCTGAGTGCTGGGATTACATGCATGAGCCACCATGCCCAGCACTGTGGTATGTGGCCCTGATTGCTGCTGGGCATGAGTCTCCACATCCGGCATTGGTGTATGTGGTTACCGAGGATTGAACCCGGGCCCTTGCACTTGCAAAGCAGGCACTGGAACCACTGAGCTAAATCCCTGGCCCATCATCAGGAGGTTTGATTTAAATAAGACGGGAGTCCCAGCTTTTACCTTCATACGCACAGGCACGCGCCTGCTCAAGCACACAAACAGACCTGCCTGAGTGGATTCCTGACTCAGGAAGTGGGGAGCAAGGCCCAGTGAAATGTAAAACACGGCACAAAACTAAATGATCAGTTGTAGAAGACCATAAGAGTAGTTGACAGAGCTCTAGCTTCCTAGTCCAAAGAAATCCATTCCCTGGAAAAGGGCAAGACTCTTCAGTGCTGGGACAGGGACTAAACAGGGAAAAGCTGACTAGCAAAGCAAACCACACTTCCGGTGGCCGTTTCATTCAGCCTTCATGTGAATCCCACAGTTTGTGATTCTCACTCTCATTCTGCAGCAAGCAGAGGCTCAGAGAAACAAAGCCACTTGTTCAGAACCACATACTAGGAATTGAGGCCGACTTCCGGGTTCAACTCCCTGACTCAAGAAACCCTTGAACTTGTCCCCGTCTGTTTTTGCCTCACTCTGTCTATCTGAGACAAGGGTACAAGGTCTTCATCCACCTAACATCTTAGACTCCTTTGTCCTTCCTTCCACCCTTCCCCCCAACCCCCACCTTCCCTACCCCCGTCAGTCCTTTGCTTTCTCTCCCTACCACCACCTCTCTTTCTGGTCCTTCTCTCAGAAGCATATTCGAGGCTTCCAACCCAGAAGCTGCCCACAACGGGCAAGTTCTCCTGCGCGCCTCCTACCTCCCTGCCCATGGTGTCTGGGATCTCAGAACTACATAACTTCCCAGCCACAGCCGGCAGTTTAGAGGAAGATAACAAAAAGCGAAACAATCACTGCGGCGTCTTCTGGACCAAGACCAGTAATCACACACGTGGGTCCTTCCTAGGTTCTAGCTCTGCCGCTCATCCCCGGGGTTTCCCTCTGAGAGGCTGGGATCCATGCTCAGGCCGTGTCGTGTCCTGATCAGAGAGTCCTGTCTGTGGAGTGACTTGAGCCCTGGTGAGCATTCCACTCTCTCTCGGTCCTGAGGGGAAGTTACTGTTTTAAAGCTAAGGGACAACGTGCCCTGGAGAGATCCTGATTTTCTTCAAACCACCCAGTCAGCAATCTGAACCCTTGCCAGCCACGGGACAGCAGAGACCTTGGGTGAGAACAGTTTCTCTGCCACTCACTTCTACAGAGAGAAGATAGAATGCTATGCTAACCTGTAGACCAAGGTAGGACCCTGAGGCGTTGTGCCAGGCAGGCAGTAGCCGGCCAGGAAGGAATCGCGGCCTGGGTCCCCACACTTTCCCGAACTGTGTCTCTGTGCGTGCCAGGAAGCCGGTCATGCACCAGAGATTCGAGTCCGGCCAGGGGTGAGGGGACCGCCCTGGCCCACGGCTGCGCCTCATTGACGCCTTTGTCTCCCCCAGGGCCACGCGAGGGAGGGCACGGGCGGATCTGGTTTCCTCTGCCCGCCCGGACCTGCGCGGGGTCCCGGGTTTGGGTCGCTCTCCTTCCGGGAACCGGCGCCCCCGCCTCCCACGGCCCGAGGCCCGCCCCGCCCGCGCCGGGTCGCCGCGAGGTTACCATTGGGCAGCAAGCAGACCGTGCCACAGCCGCTGGGGCAGCACTTGAGGTTCTCTGGGCAGTCGCGGTCAGACCCGCACTTCGTCTCCTCCTGTGTACAGTTCAGCTCCTTCTGAGGTCGTGGGCACACGCCGGGCTTCCCTGCTCCCGTTTCTAGAGCGGGAGGGAGGTGTCAGGGGGAGCGGGAGGAAGGTGCCCCCAAAAGCCCTCTAGGGCCCCACGTCCAGGCCCGGAGCTCCGCACGCGAGAGTCCAGAAGTTTCCCAACGTTTGGCCTCAGAGCCCTCAAGTCTGAGCGCTTGGACGTCTCAGCAGGACTGGCTCTCCGCTCCAGCCAGGTTCACCTGCGCAGAAGCTTCCACCAGGCACGTTTCAGCCCTGCGCGGCTCCCCACCTCCTGTCCACTGGACCCCAACCCTGGGCTTCAAGACTAACTAGATTTATGCATGCTCAAGGGTCCCTTAATTTTAATTTCCATTGGTCACCTCACTAACTCCCCAGGAATCCACCCCCCCCCCCAGCAAGGCCACACCTCTGCCAGGTCTGTCCTGAGCTAGAGGCTTTGCCCTTCTGCGCACCCGGTCGCTCCTCACCGCACTCACCTGTGGCCCGGAGGAGGCCGGGCAGCAGCAACCCAAGGAGGAGGGCTGTGGCCAGCGAGCAGAGGCGACCGACAGCCATGGTGCTGCGCGGGCGGGCGGGAGCAGGTGCAAGCTCGGGACTAAGGGGGGATTTAACCGCGCGCCCGGGGGCGTGGGGCAGGGGCGGGGCCGGGTGACGGGGTGCAGGAGGGGTAGAGCGCAAGCAGGAGAGTTGCCACCTCACGCCATTTCACAATCCCCTGGGATCAGGTGTCGCTCTTGGCCCGGTGGGAACCAGGAACCCAAGCGGCTTCCAGGCCTGGAGCAGCTCGACCAGCTGCAGCCGGATACTCGTCCACTGCTTGCTTCCTCTTTTCTTCCCTCCTGGGGCCGCAGGGCAGGGCAGCAGGGCCTTGGCCCGGTGACCTAGACCCGGCTTTCAGATTCTCAAGTGCTCCCTGGACCACCCCAGGCCAGAGTAGAGGAGGAAAGGGCAGAGGCCCCACAGACCCTGAGGATTAAGTGGAAGACTTGGGGGTCTGCTGGGCTAGAGCTCAGATCCTAGGTTGGGGGTGGGGTGGGGTGGAGTGGTCAGAGTGTAGAGTGGAGGCTACAGCGACGTTAATAAACGAGTCCATTTGACAAGGAATCCGCCAGCGAAGGGGACCTGCTCGTCTTCTGGGTGTGTCTTTTTGTCTCCTTGCTCTTACTGGGCTGAGTGGGTGCCAGGCATTGTGCTCCTATGTGGAGTTCCAGTCTCCTAGAACTATGCATTATTAGCATCAGCTGTATATGACAAACTGGATGTTCAGATTTACGACTGTCACCCTGAGGCCTCATGTAAAGCTGTAGAGACAAGGCTTTGAGCCTGGCTCTCTCCCTCCAGGTCATTATTTTTTTCTCACCCTCTTGTGAATATTTGCTGGATGCCTCCTTTGCAATCTGTAGAGGGACAGACACTTGGTATGGAGAAAGTCAGCAGGGTGAGCCCTCCCTCTGTGTCCTAGAATTGAGATCTGACTCTCACTTCCACCACTTTCCACTGGAGAGACTTAGAAGGATCCCTTCTCTGTTGTCAACAACCCTGTGTTGTCTATAAAAATGATGATCAAATCAGACTTCAGTGCGAACAGGAATGTAAATTTCCTGCTATGAAATGACTGTGATGGTAGATTCACACTGATTGACACAGGAAGCCGAAACCCAGCCATGATAGTATCACATAAATGGTGGGAATGCACATAAATAAATGTTGAGTATCTACCATTACCAAGGACACTGATAAGTACAGTTGGGCCCCTGTATCCATGGGTTCCATGTTCTGCAATTCAATCAAATGAAAAATATTTGGGGGAAATTGCACCTGTATTGAACACATGTAGACTTTTGTTTCCTGTCATTACTGCCTAAACAATGTAGTACACAACTGTTTACATGGCATTTATGTTGTAATATGTTATTATGACATAAGTCAAGAGTATAGGGTAATGGTGATGAATCTATGGCACATGTTATTTATTTTTATTTTAAGACAAGAGATGTTAATGTATGAGCTTTTCCTAAATGAAAGCCTCAGTATTTGGGTTAAATTGCAGGGTTGGCCCTTTGAGATAACTATGCTGGTTTTTGGTTGCAGTTTGCGCTCTCATCTCATCTGGTACAGGGAATATGTGCAAGGCATACCCAACATCTGTGGACTTCAGTATCTATACGGATCCTGGAACCCATTCCTTGCAGATATTGAGGAGTAACTAAATACACCAAGCTTTAGAATCCAGGGTGGTAAATGTCAAAACAGGTACCAAGGGTATCATGCAGAGGATACCTCTAAAATATTCCTTCTGCTCAAGTGATCCAAGATTCCATAAGCCCAGAAGTCTTTGTGGCTGGAGGCTAGCAAGGGTGTGTAGGGGGTAGGACAGTGAAAATTAGAATGACAAGTGAGTGGAGTTGGTGATGTGACACATCCGGCCATTTTTCTCCTGGTAGATGTTGGTAAAAGAGGCTGAGAATGTCTCCCCACAACTTCCTATGCCCAGCCTTGAGCCTGGGGACATGCCGCTGTTGGGCTGGGCTGGGGCTGTTTACTCTGAGCTCAGAGAACAGTCAACAGCATTAAGGGCAAGAGCCAGGTGGGGGCACAGCCTTGGGCGGACTCCTGAAACAAAGGGCACATAGAGGACACTTAAGTGAGCAGCTGGTTTGAGCCTGCAGATCAGCTGGCTACGTTCAGACCTTGCTACTGTTGCCTTAGCTTTTTAAAAGGATTTCTTGAGCTTTACTGGCCAAGAAACTGCCCCGACTTACCTTTCCCAGCCCCTCATGTGCTCTCTGGTTGATTACTCTCTCTTACTGGAATGTGGATTAGTATGAAACTCGGAAGAAGGGTGAGGTAGGGTAGAAGGATGGAGAAGAGTTTCATCAGTCAGTGGGACCAGATGTTTAGCTTTTGTGGTCCCAGGTTCTGTGCTAGGCACAACTGTGTATTTTCTCTTCTGTATAAATAAAAAAGTCAGAGGCTTTAGAACTCAGTGCATCCGGGTCCTGATCAAGGGTCCTAAGGTCATGCATGTAGCAGACCATTCCACTTCCTGCTTGTGATTAGAACAACACTTTACTTTTTACGACCTACATTTTCCTTCAGAAAATGAGTAACATCTTGTAGGATAATTATATGCATTAAAGGGAAGAGCATACACCAGAGGTTGCAGATCTAGCTGGAGCATGTGGCCTACATAGTATATTTTTAAGATTTAAATTAGTAGTGGGGGATTTAAAGTGGGGGATTTCACATAAAAATTCTGTAGCTTCTCCTGGGAAAAAGACAAGACGCAGTTCTATAAACTTACAAAGCGGCCATCAGCTAGTGAAGCAGTTAGAAACCATCATAGGGACATAGGACAAACTCATGCACCTTTAACGTGTCATTCATTAAAAACATGGTTTGTCTTTTCCTCTGAGGCAGAGACCTTGAGGCTGGACCTGTAGAGGTCCCATGGGTGACTAAAAGCAAGATAAAGCTTGACATTTCTACCTTCATTTTCTTTCTCTCCTACCGGAAACCTTCGGGAGAGTTCCCTGCTGAGCTCCCTACCAGCAGTCAGTGCTGCTCTTGTGAAGGAATCTGCTAGAGGATCAAGCCAAATCAAGTCTTCAGGTGACAGTAGCCACCATCGGCCTGCAATCTCGAGGGATAATGCAAATGAACACACAGTACCACGAGCACAGGGGGACTGGCCAGAGCTATATGTGAGAAGGATATGCAGAGGTATGTTCTGGCCTTGGTCCTCCCTGGAATCTAATGTATTACTGAGATGGTCCTAAAGTCATTTATGTAGCAGATCACTTCATTCTTTTCCCCACAAGAATTTCCAAACAGATATTGTCTTTCTTCAGTCCTTTATCTCCTTACTTCTTGATTCTATCGATAAAAGCCACAAGGGCTTCAGTTCTAGGCTGTCTTTTATGAGACGTTCTCCTGCTGAGGGGTCTTGGTTAAGGGCAAACTCTCCCGGGCCTCTTGGAGTTTGGATTGGACATTGGCTCCCAGTAATTTTTCATCCTTTTGTGCTGTCCTGCTGCTGTGAACTGCGGCAAGTGGTGCCCAGGATGAGGAATGTGTGAGGAATAATGTGGTACAACTCTGGGCAAGAAGACTTGTTACGGGCTAAGTCTGAGGGTTCTTGAGGCGGAAATAAGGAATTTGACCCAACCTTCTAAAATAAGCATGTAGGTTTGCTGACTGACATCTCCTGTGCAAAAAGAATTTTCAGGCTGAGTCTGTAGAAAGGAGGTATAAAAAAGATTTATTAGAAGTAAATAAATGTAGGACACACTCAAAAGTGGAGCGCAGGCACTCAAGGAAATGAGACATGAGTTATTAGCTAGGGCAAGGGACACATTTAAAGGCCATTATCAATATGCATGATCTCGGATATGTATATGTATTCTGTCTGGCAGGTTACAGCGTCAGCCATCCACCTGGGTTTGAACTAGAGATATACACGAGAGAGGTTGTCTCCACTACAGCTGCCTTTTGTGCTGGAGGAACCTGAAGGAAAAGGTAGTTTCCAGGTAGGAAACAAATGCTCAGGCCCACACGCAGCTGAAAGGGACCTGGCCAGGTTTGCTCTTTGAGGAGTAAGTAAACTGAAGCTGTAGTTTTTCTTTACATGTACAATTTAAAATTCCCCTGGTGTCCTTTTGACCTAAGTTTATTCTTCTGTCCTTCCTCAAACCTATCTCCTAAGTCTAAAAAAGAAACAAGGACATCCAGCTTCAAGTCCTTGTAAGGTAAGGGGGAAAAGGTGGCCATGGAATAACCTGGTGCCTCTGGGAGAGATCGTAGGTGAGGCTTATCAGCCCAGAGGTCTTTCAGCTGTCCAGCTGCTAGGTAAGCAAGGTCAGTGTGTTTGTTCTTTTTGCTCTTTTGCTTAATTTCATATGGTGTGGGTCACATTTTATCCAAAGAGGAAGAGAAATTTAAACAACGTTTACAATGTCTCCTACAGAAATCTGGATGTAAAGTTTCTGAACCTCAACTTTTAAATTATTAATTGTCATTCAACAGCAATTAAGGGAGAGCTTCAAGTCTGGCTAGGGCAAGTGAACCATGTGCCTGTCTCCTGAGGCTGAAGGTTGAGACTTTGTCTCCCTGCAGACTCAGAGACCCTTAGGGGCTTGAGCACATTTGCTCCCATGTGCTGAACCTTGTCAGAGGACATCTTGATAGCCTCACCCCTTTTGTCTCTCACCCATTGCCTCACCTCTCCCCATAGCTCATGCCATACAGACCACCCACTCACAAAATTCACTTATTGGGCAAAACCCTGGGTTAAACCAATAGACCCTCCCTGCCTCCCAGCCTTCACCGAGCCCTGTGACCTTTGCTATATATATGACACTGAAGCTTGAATAAATTGGAGAGATCCAGAAATCTTCCCCAGGATCTGTGATTGACTCTGCGCCTCACCCTCTCTGGCAGAGAAAGCCTCAAATAGACAACAACCAACAAGCAATGGCCTCACATAGACAACAACCAACAAGCAATGTCCATGTCTTCCTCTGGAGGAGAGCCTGGAGGTAGAGGATCGAGAATATGTGAGCAGACAGTCATTAGGTCCTGTCAAGGCTGAGCACTTGGCTACCTGGCATCTTTGCAAGGTTGCTATTCGTTCTGCTCAAACCTAAACGGGCTTCCTCCTCCTTGCTTAGTTTACTCTGAAGGTCTCCCTTCCTCTCCAACCCCCAGGGGTCTAAGGCAGAGGCTCTGAAATTATTATAATATTGTCTGCCAATTGGACTTGTTTTACAAGATAAAGAAACAGATATGTAAAAATAGAAAAATGAAAAGAAAAGAAAAACATAAAATCTAGGAAAAGAAAGGAAAAAGAAAAAAAAAGAGAAGTTCGGGGATTTAGCTCAGTGGTTCCAGCATCTGCTTGGCAAGCACAAGGTCCAGAGTTCAATCCCTGATACTGCATATCGCAATGTGGGCCTGGTGGCTCATGTCTGTAATCCCAGCACTTGGGAGGCAGAGGCAGGAGCATTGCTGAGTTTGAGGATGAGTTCAGGACCAGCCTGAACTACAGAGTGATACCTTGTCTCAAAAAACGAAAAAAACAAAAAAACTAATATTACCTTGCCTACAAATTCCACATAACTCACTTCCAGCATTGATAATAATAATAATTCTCAGTGGAACACTATATCATTTATGAAGGGCGAAAGCCTGGCTCCCGAAACAATCTTACACAAGTGGATGGGACTTCCTGCCCTTGGACAAATTACCGCAGCACTTAGGCATGTCAGACAAAGTGTTTTCTGAGCATTTTGAGCACTGCTATCATCACAACTACTGCACTGGCCACCACAGCAATGACTGCAGCGGATTGCTTTTATTATTTGGGGAACTGCCCTATTCCCCACAAATAAAAACAGACAAGGCCTCTAATCTGTGATCAAGCAGACCTGGTTTGTGTCTCAATTCTATCACTTCCTGGTTTTTAGACAGTTTTCAAGTTATTTGCCTCCCTGAGCCTCTGTTGCTTTGTTTATAGCATGAAAATTAGACTTCTAGCCTTAAAAGGTCAGTATTAAGAAGTGTTGCAAAGCAGTCAAGATGGTGCCTAGAATTTAATCAATAGCTATTGTGTTTTCAAAATGCCCCTTGAAGGCCCTGGGTCCTCTCCCTGTTTCTTCTCCATCCCGCAGGTCTCTGGTGCTACGATCTACCTGCAGGTTTGGACCATCTGAGACTTAGATCTGAGACACTTTGTATACTCACATCCTATCAGTTCACAATGCCTGAAAGTATTGTTTTTTGTCTTATAAACTCAGGCGTAATGGTTTTCCTCTCTACTCTCCACAGGGAGAAAGGCTGGAACTCTCAAATTCTCGGATATTTATCCAATAGCTATTTTTCTCTCTTCTTCACCAGCGTGGTTTTACTGTGTTCCAGAAGTTCAAATGTTGGAATCTTAATTTCCAACACATTGTTCTTGAGAGGAAGTGGAGATTTTCGAAGGCAGTTAGGTCATTAAGCAGGAGTAACTCCTTTCTCTTTGAGTGAGTTCTCATTCTTGTAGAACGGGGCTGGCTGCCAAGAGAATGGTTGCTAGAAAGTAGCTGTCTTCCGTGTCTCCCTCTTTCCCACGTGCCAGACCTTCGTTCATTTTTCTCACACAAGCTGAAGCAGCGTGGGGTCCTTCACAGACACAGCTGTTTGACTGCTGATTTTCTAGCTTCTAGTTCCATGAGCCAAAATGAATCCCTCTTTGTATGTTATTACACTTGATATTCTGCTTTAGGAGCCCAAAACAGACTAAGACCTTCATTTTTTAATAAAAAAGATTGATTTTGGGGACACAACAAATACCCTGGTAAAAATGCAGCATCTACAAGCATCCCTCAGCTAAGGTTGGTCATGAGTCACAGCTCTAAACCCAGAAAATATGGAGCAGAGGTTCCTGACAAGGACCTGTATGTCTGAGAAAAAAGAAAAACTCAACAAAAGAAATTTCTGGGCTCTCCTTTCTTTTTAATGAAAATGGAAATATGATGGACAGAGGAATAGCAGCTCTCTTGCGCACGTGAGGTAACTACCATGAGCCCAGAGTTCTCTGAGTTGGAATTGTGGGAAGCCCCTAGTGATAATAGTGAGCAGTACATCAGGCATAGATAGACCATCTATGGTCCAGACTGCTTCTTGTGTATGACCCTGAGACCTTTTATTTATCTAATCCAGTCAACCTTTTCATTGTCCACAGACAAACATCTGACTACGTCCTACAGAGACAGTATTAGTTTCCTAAGGCTCCTGTAACAAAATACCACAAAATGGGTGGTTTAAACATCAGAGTTTTATTCTGTCACAGTTCTGGGTATTAGAAGCCCAAGCATGAGGCACTGATGGATGGTTCCTTCTGAAGATTATGAGGAAGAGGGCCGGGGAGTTAGCTCAGTGGTTCCGGCGCCTGTCTTGCAAGCGCAAGGGCCCGGGTTCGATTCCCCGGTAACCACATAACAATACTGGGTGTGGAGACCCACGCCCAGCAGCAACCAGTACCACATACCACAGTGCCGGGTGTGGTGGCTCACGCCTGTAATCCCAGCACTCAGGAGGCAGAGGCAGGAGGATTGTGATGTGAGTTTGAGGCTGAGCTCAGGGCCAGCCTGAACCACAAAGCGAGACCCTGTCTCAAAAAACCTAAAAAAAAAAAGATTATGAGGAAGAATCTGTTCCATTCCCCACTTCTGTAGCCACTGGAGATTTGCTAAAAACCCT
>PVIR01032445.1:0-18540 GCA_004026965.1 Petromus typicus
TTCACCCCACAAAGTCAGAATTTACATTCTTCTCAGCTGCTCATGGATCATTCTCCAAAATAGACCATGTGCTCATTCATAGAACAGGTTTAAGCAAATATAAAGGGATTGAAGTTATCCCTTGTATACTGTCGGACCATAGTGCCCTGAAATTGGAGCTGAATAGCAAAGGAAAGCCCAGGATCTTCACAAACACATGAAAACTGAACAACGCTCTGCTGACCAACCAATGGGTCCCAGAAGAAATTAGAGAAGAAACTGAGCAGTTCTTACAACTAAACGATAACCCCAGTAAAACATATAGACATTTATGGGACACAATGAAAGCAGTTCTATGAGGAAAATTCATAGCAGTGAAAGCCTACATCCAGAAAATGGAGCAAGCTCAAATAAACAATTTAATGCTAAAACTCAAGCGACTAGGAAGAGAGGAGTAAAACAAACCCAAAGCTCGCACTAGGCAAGAAATTTATAAGGATCAGAGCAGAAATTAATGCAATAGAAACCAAGAGAACGGTCCAAAAAATCAATGAATTGAAAAGTTGGTTCTTTGAGAGGATAAACAAAATTGATAGACCCTTAGCCAACCTCATTAAACAAAGGAAGGAAAAGGCTTATACCTATACTATTAGGAATGAGAACGGAGAAATTACTACCGACCCAGAGGAAGTCCAGAGGATAATAAACACCTACTTTGAAAATTTATACTTCAATAAAATGGAAAATGTAGAATAAATGGATAGATTTCTAGACACATATGAACTCCCAAAGCTGAATAAAGAAGAAATAGAAAATTAAATACCCCGATAACAATCTGTGAAATTGAAAATGTAATTAAAAACTTGCCAACAAAGAAAAGCCCTGGACCTGACGGTTTTACTGCTGAATTCTATAAAACTTTTAAAGAAGAGTTAGTGCCTCTACTTCTGAAACTCTTCAATGAAATCGAAAAGAAAGCAGTACTCCCAAACTCATTCCTGGAAGCAACCATTACCCTGATTTCAAAAGCAGAGAAAGACCCAACCAAAAAAGAGAACTACAGGCCAATATCTCTAATGAATATTGATGCAAAAATCCTCAATAAGATCCTGGCAAACAGAATACAGAGAATTATCAAAAAGATTATATACCCTGACCAAGTTGGATTCATCCCAGGGGTGCAAGGATGGTTCAACATATGTAAATCAATCAGTGTTATACACTGTATTAACAGGCTTAAGGACAA
The DNA here is from genome assembly GCA_004026965.1 of Petromus typicus. Lineage (NCBI taxonomy): Eukaryota > Metazoa > Chordata > Mammalia > Rodentia > Petromuridae > Petromus > Petromus typicus. The sequence goes on from PVIR01032445.1 coordinate 1,226, forward strand.
AAATCATATGGTCATCTCAATTGATGCAGAAAAAGTGTTTGACAAAGTACAATACCCATTTATGTTCAAAACTCTATAGAAGATCAGAATAGATGGTCTGTATCTCAAACTAATAAAAGCTATCTATGAGCAACCTTCAGCCAGTATCATACTAAATGGTCAAAAATTGAAACTTTTCACACTGAGATCAGGAACAAGACAAGGATGTCCTCTTTCACCACTTCTGTTCAATATAGTTCTGGAAATGTTAGCCATAACAATTAGGCAAGAGAAAGAAATAAAACGAATAAAGATTGGAAAAGAAGAAGTTAAATTGTCATTATTTGCCGATGACATGATATTCTATCTAGAGGATGCTAAAAACTCAATTAAAAAACTACTGGTCCTAATCACCAATTTTAGCCTTATAGCTGATTACAAGGTCAGCATTCAAAAATCAATAGCAAAATCAATAGCCTTCGTATACACAAACAGCAGACCCACCGAGATAGAAATTGGAGAGTCAGTCCCTTTCACAATAGCACCCCAAAAAATAAAATACCTAGGAATCAATCTAACAAAGGAGGTGAAAGACCTCTACTCTGAAAACTATAGCACTCTGAAAAAGGAGATAGAAGATGATATCAAAAAATGGAAAGACATGCCTTGCTCCTGGGTAGAAAAAACCAATATTATCAAAATGGCTATACTCCCAAAACTACTCTACACATTCAATGCAATCCTGATTGAAATCTCAACAGCATATTTCACAGATCTAGAGAAAAAAAATCCAAACTGTCATCTGGAACCACAAAATATCTAGAATAGCTAAAGCAATTCTAAGCAACAGGGACATGGTGGGGAATATCACAACTCCGAACCTAACTATACTATAAAGCCACCGTGACAAAAACTGCGTGGTACTGGCAAAGTAATAGACCCGAGGATCAATGGAGTAGACTAGAAGATCCAGAAACTACTCCAGATACACTGAGCCACCTCATCTTTGACAAAGGAGCCAAAAATCCTCCATGGAGGAAAGATAGCCTCTTTAACAAATGGTGCTGGAAAAACTGGGCTTTAACTTGCCAAAGACTAAAACTAGATCTAACTCTTTCACTGCGTACCAAGCTAAAATCAAAGTGGATAAGAGACCTAAATATTAAAACAGACACTCTAAACCTACTGCAAAACAGGTTAGGTAAAACTCTTGAAGACATTGGCTTAAGGAAAGACTTCATGAACGCAACTTCTATAGCACAGGAACTGGCTGAGGAAATCCACAAATGGGACCTCATTCTTTTAAAAAGCTTCTGCACAGCAAAGGAAACCACCAACAGTGCAAAAAGACAACCAACAATGTGGGAAAAAAATCTTTACCAGCTGTTCCTCAGACAAAGGGCTACTATCTAGAATATATAAAGAGCTCAAAAAAATCAGCCCACCCAAATTTAATGACCCAATTCAAAAATGGGCATCTGAAATGAGCAGATATTTTTCAGAGGAAGAAGTAAGAGTAGCTAAGAAGCATATGAAGAAATGCTCAACATCATTAGTCATTCGAGAGAGGCAGATGAAAACAACATTGAGATTTCACCTCACTCCACATAGAATGGCTGCCATTTCAGATTCAGCCAACAGCAAATGGTGGCGAGGCTTCGGAGAAGAAGGAACCCTTCTCCACTGTTGGTGGGACTGTAGACTCGTATAACCCCTGCGGAGATCAGTTTGGAGATTCCTCAAAAAGCTAGGATTGGAGGTCCCATTTGACCCGGCCATTGCCCTGCTAGGTATATACACACAAGAAAAGACTCATATCACAGTGACATATGTGCACCCATGTTTATAGCAGCTCAGTTTGTGATTGCTACATCTTGGAAACAACCCAAGTGTCCATCAACTGGAGACTGGATAAAAAAGCTGTGGTTCTTCTACAGAATGGAGTATTATTCTGCCATAAAAAATGATGTTTGAATCATTTATACTTAAATGGACATACCTTGAGGATATCCTCATAAGTGAAATAAGTAGGGGACAGATAGGTACATATCGCATCTTTTCTCTGGTATGAGAAAATAAAGATGTAAATGAGTCCTAGAATTGTATGCTATATATTGTGAAATAGAAAATGCTCAATGTAAAATAGGGTGAAGGGGGAAAATGTTGAGATTGTAACAAAAAAGTAAGGAAACAAATTTTATGTATATCGGGGTGTGGTAGGTTGGGTAGGGCTATGGGAAAAAAATGAGAATTAAGTTGTGTGTTATACTGGTACAAATCCCCATTATGGAGTGCAATCATGATCCATTTATGTAATGTACCAATAAAGATTAAAAATTTTTTTAAAATCTTTATTGGTATGTTACATATATACATCATGATCACACGCAGCATTGAGGGTTTAATATGGTTTTTAATTACTGGATGACATACTTTGGCTAATCAAATGTTTGCTACCTAGTCCATGAAAACTGTGGAACTGTAGGTTCTTACCTCATTAGGTTTATGGGAAATCCTACCTCCATTCTTGCCTGCCTGTATAATCTCTTCTGCAAATTCATTTGTTGAATGAATTGGCCAGGTCAGACCTGCCTTCTTCCATGTTGACCTTTTACATTCAAATAAACTTTCTAATGGGCCGTCATGTGCCTCTTGTTTAACTTTTGAGTTTCCTCTAAAATAGTTTCCTGGATATTGTGAGGAAGCTTGCGAAGAGCAGCCCTTGGGAGAAATAAGGCAACAGCTCAGTTGTTGTTCCTTATTGATTCCCTTTTGCTTTGCCCTCCTGGGATGTTTCCAAGGAGCAATGCAGTTTTTGACAATGGCTGTGTATAAAAAGGCAAACACTTTAAACAGAGATTGTCATTCCCGTGACTCCTCAACTTCAGGTGCACTCTTAGATCAATTTAGGGGAAATGTTGGGGCTCTGAAAATTGATTATCTTAAAAATATCTGGTTGTGTAATACCCAGGTGAAAGACAGCTGTTGTAAAGTATGTGGAAAACATACTGTTGAACATATAGAACAGTCAGAATAGGGCTATTTAGTGAGAGTTTGTTTTAACCACCTTTCCATGTTCTCAGTGTTTTAGCAGTTGATACTCATGTTGGTGAGCTGGATTTACCAAGAATTTGAGGGCTTATTTCCTTCTAACATGACATTTCAGATCAACTTCCCCATAAAAATAAACTGGAAAAGAAAGTAAAAAGAAATGCATCATTTTATTTACATAAGAAACTGTCTCATAGACATATATAGATAAAATCTCTCAAAACTGAAGATGGATAAATAAGAAGTATGATGATCTTTTTTCAAATGCATAGGGAAACAAGGAGAGAGGAGATAGAAAAGAGAGGAAAAGGATGGGGAAAAAACCATTGAAAGAATATGATGAAAAGAGAGCTTTTCTAAACAGAAGGAGACCAAGAGTTGGAAAGAGCAGGGAGGAGGGGAAGGTACAGGATAAAACAAGGGAAAAGAATAATTAAGATATATTATATGCACATGCTTGCACCTCTCTTTGCATGTCATGATGGTGGGGAACATGGACATAATTTTTGTTGTTCCTCTTTGAGGAGGTGAACTTGCTATATCTGCGGATGCGGAGTGATTTCATGGCTTCCACAGCTGTCATGAGTCAGTGCCCCATTTTACCCCATGACTGGCCTTTGGATCGGGCAAATTATCTTGTACTGCATGTGCCTTGGATACCTCCAACTTGCCCAGGAGTAAAGTGGAAGGCAGGGGGAATCCGCAAAGACTGGATTTAATCTGAAAGAGAAAGTTAACAAGCAGATTCGCAGGTCACATTTTAAGATAAAGGGCCAACCCCAGATCATGCGGTCCTCCCTGGATCTTTTCCAGGGATAGCTAAGCCCAGCGCTGTCTGCTCAGCTGTGCACCTAGACAGCCCCTGATGGTCTCCTCCAGAAGCCTTCTTACCAGGAGCTACTGCCAGACTCTTCCTAAGATGACTGTCATTGTAGTGATGTACAATCCACCTGGCTGAACATCTCCCAATATTTTGGGACATTTCTAGGAAAGGAAGAGAAACTGACACAAGTCCTTCTCTATTTAGCTAACCTCTGAAAATGGCCTGAGACAGTCTGCTGTGGCCGTGCCAAGACACTATTTTGTCAACAATGCTAGGTTGTTTCTGTCACATTCATTTTGCTGTAGAGATTGTGGATTGCCCCAGACCAGGGGACTGGGTTTTGGACTGACTGCACACTTCCTCCTATGTGGGTATCCTGTGTTCGCCAGACAGGGGAGGGTGGTTACTCAGCCAGGCGAGAGGAGGGAGGTGCCCGAGGATTCTCTGGCAGGGAGACGGGCTGGGAGAGAGAGAAGTAATGCAGTAAACCACCTCTGACTCCGTGGAGCACTTTTCCAGATCCAACTTTAGATACCACATCCCCTTGGAAGGATTCGCTCTCACAGCCCTGGGAAATAAGGAAATTATGCATCTGGAGCTCACCTCTGGGCCTCCCTTGTCCTCCAATCCCCCACCCACGCAGCTGCCACATCGTTGAAAAGGGCCAGACCCTAGGAACATGACAGCCCTGATTTGACTTGCCACGGACCCCAAGGGAGGCAGGTGACCCTCGAGGGAGTGACAGGTGGAATCCATGTCTCTGCGTCTAAATGCACTCTGCATCCGTTTAAATTAGACTTTCATGGGTTACAGCCAACACCAGGGCCTTTCTCGGTGGCATGAAAACACCTACCAAAGGTCTTCTAACAGGCCTCTCTCCTTTCTCTCAACTTGTCTTAATCCTGAAACTCCAGGCGGAGTGAAGTGCTCCTCCTCTGTATTCCAAAGGCCCTCTTGGCCCGCGGCGTTGTCCCAGTCCTAAGGCACCGGCCCTACACACCCTGGCACAGGGTCACCCAGGGTACCCTTCCAGGGGCCTGCACCCTGGTTCTGGCAAAAGCCACAAGCCCCCTGCATCACCGGCCCATGTTGCAGCCATCTTTTTTTCTAATTCCCCACCGTCTCCCCTAAGCCCTTTGCCACCCCCTTAGCCCTATCGTCCCACCCTCCCACACACACACACGCCCTGGTCTTTATTTCACTGTACAGGTCCTCTGGGCCAGTGGCTTTCCCTTGTGTCACCCTGGCGCCCTTGCCAACCTCTTCCCCGCTTCAGCATGCCCATCCCTGGCCTCGCCCCCCACTAAGCAGGACTGAGCGCCCCAGGGCGGCAGGTACGCGTGCCAGGGAGGGGGGCCAGTCACCTGCCCCAGGTGTGGCTCGCCCTGCCAGGCTGCGCAGGACTCGGGCGGGGCAGGGTGCGGGTGGGCGGCTGCGAGCTGCGCACCGGGGTCTGCAGGCTGAACTGCCGCCTCTCCTCCGTTGTTCCCTCCCCCCCGTGACTGGCTCGCGGGTCACTGTTGCTGCGGTGGCCGCAGCCCCTGGCTTGAAGGAGTCCTAGATCTCTGTTTGCCGGCGGTCCGGCTCCTTCTCCGGGCAGCACCCTGCGGCAGCCATTCAGTTTAGCGTGTGCCCTTCCTCAGAGACCCCAAGACCTGGGCTCCCGGGATGTCTCCCACTTCACCTTGACTGCAGCCCGGAAGGACCCGCTGCTGCTTTCCTCTGTAAGACAGCCGTCAGTTGTCTTTTTGTATCATATACCCCTTTTGTGTCTGTCTGCATAAGTACGCACCCCCGCCCTCCACGCTCTTTTCAGTCAGTGTGCACAGTTTTGACACAACTTGCTTGTAAACTGGTTTGCGGCACATTCAAAGGAACAGAGGAAATGAAGTAAAGTGTTCAGAACTGCGCCCTGACGGTGCGCGGTGTAACCGATCCTTCCCTTGGGTCCTTCTGAATTTTTAAACAGTGAACTAGTTCATCTTCACTGATGGCTTCACCCTTATTACATGCTTCACGGGCAGCAGAGGTTTGAGTTGTTTCAATATTTACTCTATGTGTTTAAAAAAATGAATAAAACATTGGATTAAAATGGTAACACTTCTAGAAATTGGAAAAAGAGGGAGAGAGAGAGAGGGAGAGAGAGCTAGTGCAAAGCTTGGAGAAGAGACTTGCACCTGCACGATTTCGTGGCAGCCCAGTGTCTGTCGGACCCAGAGGTGCCACGGGGACAGCTGGCACACAGGGGGTTAATCATTACAGAAAATAGTCATTGTATCTTTTCAGTTTGGCTTATACTGGAGGGCAGTAAAGATTTATGCTTCAGGAGGATGAAACTGTTATTTTTAGAGTGTGATTGGCTCCTTTCAAAGTTTAATTTCATAGGAAAATAAAGTCTATGTTATAAATGATCCCTAGTTTCCCCTAAAAGCTCTAATTCTGCTATTTTTACAAAGTCATCTGGATGATTTTAAGGGATAGGCATACTTCTTAGGTTTCCAAAAAAAAAAAAATTGAGACAACATATTAAAATAGACTACAGAAATATTTATAAAAGGGAAAATTCTTCCTTAGATAATATTATTTGGCTGAGTTTGTTTCCCATTTCTTGCAGTAATTTTCAGAAAGTATTTTATCTTCTAATATTTCTCATTATTCCTAATCCTATTTTAATTTAGAAAAGTTCATCTTGGTGGCCTCCCTCACCAATAGACAAGATGATCATTTCTTGTATTTGTGGAAAGTTAACTCATGGATCTAGATGACCTGTGCCTGTCTTATTACCACCTCTGTCTCTGATCTTTTATTTTCCAGTTCCAGGAAAGCAAGGGTGAAAGCACGTTCTGTCACCAGCTCATTATTAACAAAAACCACATTCATTGCCACGGGGGTCAGAGGCGGCATCCGAAGCTCCTGTGGCCCCGTCCTGTGATTATTAACTCATGTCCCCCAATATTGTGTGCAGACCTATTATCTACAGTCAATATTTTTGTAGCCTATGAGGAAAAGTCCTGCTTACTTCCTGCTAGCAGGGTGGTGACACATTTCTCTCTCTCTCTCTTTAAAGTAGATAAATATGTACTCTACAAATATATTTGAGAAAGGAGGTAAGCAGGGAGGGGACGAGGAGCCTCGCATCTGCTGCCTGGCGGGCTCACTGTGTGGTTAATAATTGCTGCAGAATAGTTTTACAGGGTGTAGACTTTCCGAAACGACAAGCAGTGAAAGACCCAGGTCTGAAGCCTGTCTCACTCCTGTTCACACACCAAATCCAAGACATCAGGCACAGGCACTTCTGCTTCTGATCGTCTTATCTTTGTGTAAACCCTTTGGATTTCTTGACTTTGAAAAATCTGAAGGACATATACATGGAAACAAGTAATGGGCATATAGTCTTCATATTCAGAAGAAAGAACTTCATGACATAGGCCTGTCGCAAGGAGTTTATTTATGGATTCACTGTTTTTCTATTACGAATCTACTTGTAGGGCCAGGGAGTTAGCTCAGTGGTTCTGGTGCTTGTCTTGCAAGCACAAGGACCCGGGTTCGATCCCCGGTAACCACATACTATACTGGGTGTGGAGACTCACGCCCAGCAGCAACCAGTGCCACATACCACAGTGCCGGGCGTGGTGGCTCACGCCTGTAATCCCAGCACTCAGGAGGCAGAGGCAGGAGGATTGCTGTGCTGTGAGTTGGAGGCTGAGCTCAGGGCCAGCCTGAACCACAAAGTGAGATCCTGTCTCAAAAAAACCTAAAAAAAAAAAAAAAAGAAGAAGAAGAATCTACTTGTATGATTTAAATTCCATTTGAAAAGCTCATCCCAGTAAAACAGCATTTAGAACAAGGTGTACATCTTGTTAGATGTGGCTTTCATCACCACCTTTCGTCTCCATCTCAGAGAGGCCTTGATAAATTAAATGACCAGGGCAGATCATAGATTTTGGATCCCACAGGAGTTTTAAACATAAATAATAATACATAGTGTTCATATTGGAAAATTTTCAAATTGAAAACATTGTAAAGAGTTAGAAATAAAAGAGTATAGTCTGATAAAAGTGCAGTAGCAAATCAAGGTACAGCTCTGTGGTATGACATGTTTTTAGCATGTAGGAATCACTGAGCTCCATCCAAGGCACCAGCGATAAAGGTATGCACAGAGACATACAGAGCAGCAGACACAGCACCAACAAATTTCCATCTCCAATGTTCTCACTAATTCTGTGTTCTTAGGGTAAAGGGGCTCAAAAGAGCCGCAGCTCATTATCTATAACAAGAGAGGGACAAATAAACCAGTTCTCCTATCTCAGAGGTTTGTGAAGATTTTATGTAGGTATATATGAATTATATATAAACAAACATACACATGAATTTTATAATACATATACATGTATTATATATATTATATATGTGTGTGTGTGTGTGTGTGTGTGTGTGTGTGTGTGTGTGTCAGGTTGGGCCACACTATACTGTGGTAACAAACAAGACCAAAAACTCAGAAACCTAAGTGAAAAGCTTTATTTTTTCATAATTTAAAACTATAAGCCATCAGGAGCATAACTGTGATCACACAGAGACCAAAATGACCCATCAGACACCATCTAAAGCCTTGCTAGTTACCAAATGCAGAAGACAATTGTATCAACTATTTAAAAGTATCACATACCACTTCTGCTAACGGTAGTGGGTGGGATTACACACAGGTCCCACTCAAACCCAAACATGTCAGGAGTACAGTCCTTTGATGAAAGAAATCAAGAACTATGAAGAACAGTAATGGCTACCACACTGTGTGAGCAGAAATTTCAAACGGAAAAACATTTATAGTAAATGTAATAATTTGGTAATATTTTTGGTAATATTTACCAAAAGTGTATTGGAAACTTCTGAGAATTAGAGTGGATATAAATGAACAGTACACTCTAGTATCATTGATGTACTGTTGGTTTTACAGGCACATAGAATACAAGAGTTATAGGTCATGGAGACATCTACCTATATTTCAGAAAATGCTAGAAAGGGTAGGCAGTGGGTCTCTGAAATGTGCAAATCAGTAAGAGTGAAGCCAGAGAGCAGTGGAGACCTCAAGAAGTTGGAGATGCTATGAATCTAGAATGTTTGCTAAGGAAAACTGTAGACAAGGAGTGGGGCCGCCGGAGAGAGGCCATAAAGGCTGTAACCTGCAATTCCATAGAATTCCATAGGGGGCATCCAAGATCGTTGGAGTCATCTCACCGTGACTTGCATTGACCACTGGCCATGGAACTACAGAGTTTAATATCTACCCTCCTGGGTTTCCGTCCTGATTCAATACCATCCCTTTCAATTCCACCCACTTCTTCCTTACAGAATGGGGACATTTACCCAGCGGTAAATCTTGAAACAACAATAAATAAGATTGGGCCACACTATACTGTGGTAACAAACAAGACCAAAAACTCAGAAACCTAAGCAAAAAGCTTTATTTTTTCATAATTTAAATCATAATTTAATCATAATTTAAAACAATAATCTGTTGATCTTGAAACAACAGTAAAATTTCTATGATTTTCATAAGAAAAATTAAGGACAATTACTATATTTAATTACTACATTGATCCCTTTTGGATAAATCATTTTCAGGACAAGTCACCCACAGTCAATCCAAGACTTCCAAAGAAAATCAGAATTTAGGTTATGTTACAAAGCTAAACAAATAAAAACAGCATGATATGGACATAAAATCAGACACGAGGATCAAGAGAACAAAACAGACAATGCAAAGACAGCCACAGACACATCCAGCCGCCTCATTAATCTTTGACAAGGGAGCCAAAAATACACCAGAGGAAAAATAGCCTCTTTAACAAATGGCACTAGGAAAACTGGCTCTATGCACGCAGAAGACTGAATCTAGATCCATATTTCTCAGAATACATTAAACTAAAATAAAAATGGATCCAGTCCTAAATACTGACAGAAATACCCAATGTGCTGAAAAGTAAAACAAATACAACTCTTGAAGACATAGGCCAGGCAAGGGCTTTCTGAACAGAATCCCAAATGCTCAAGAAATAACGTCAAGAATCAACAAATGGGGTTATATCAAATTAAAGATCTTCTACAGAGGAAACAACCAATAAAGTGAAGTGAAAGATGTGAGTCTCAAGTCCTATCCTAATTATTTCCTACAGAGTCAGAAATATTTTTGCCAGCTACTCCTGAGACAGAGTATCAAGATTTAAAATATATAATGAAGTCAAAAAATCAGATCTTTAAAAAGACCCAATCCAAAGATGGGCAAATGAGGTGTATAGACATTTTTTGGACAATAAAATACAAATAGCCACTAAATATATGAAAAAATATTCAACATCATTGTTGCTAATTAAAACATCATTGACTTTCCACTCAGAAAAATAGTGATCATCAAGAAATCAATCAATAACAAATGCTGATTAGGCTGCGGGCTAAAAGGAAACTTTCTACATTGTTGGTAGAAACGTAAATTAGTACAACCACTATAGAAATCAGTACAGAGATTCGTCAAAAAAGTAAAAGTACAAATTCCATTCAACTCACCTATTTCCTTTCTAGGTATCTTCCTGAAGGAGTTAAAGACATCACATCACAATGATACATGCATAGCCACATTAATAGCATAGCTAAATAGCCCATAATAGCATAGCTAAATAGTAGCATAGCTAAATAGCCCATAATAGGTAAACTTGGAAAGCAGCCTGTATGCTCACCAACGGATGAGTGGATATAGAAATGTGACCTCTACATACAATGGAATGTTATTCTGGCATAAAGAAGGATAAATTTAAGTCATTTGTAGGAAAAGGGACACACTATATAATCATAATAAATGAAATAATTTGGACACACAAACTCACTGTTGCCTGGCATCTCTTATGTAAGAAAACCAAGATATAAATAATTTGAATAGTGAAAGAAGATAGATAACAGGAAAAAGGGAGGCAGATCTTCTGCCAAAGGGAAGAGAATGTAGGATGGGGGGTGGGGTGGATGTGAAAGGACTTAAGATGTGTCATGTCTGTACCAGTTCCGCTTGATGAATGTAATCATTATGTACTGCAAGATGTACTAAAAAAATAAGTAAATTTTAAAGTAATTTTGGAAAAATTACTAGAGAAATTCTCTTGCATTGTCTGGGAAAGTGTGAGGCGTAGCTCCGTGGTTGTGTGACGGTCTCTGTCACAACGTGGATAGAACTTGCCTAAGACCTCTCACCCTGCAGAATCAGAGCAAAGAGGGAGAGAATGAAAGTGAGTGTGTGTGTGTGTGTGTGTGTGTGTGTGTGTGTGTGTGTTCTGATCGTACCCTTTAAATTTTCTATATTCAACATGTTCAAAATTAGTTATGTCCTTTCCTATTGTACATTTTGGACCACATTTACACTTTCATTTTCTCACACTAGAGAATGATATGGTCTTTACATGTATGTCTTTCACTTATGAGTATTGGTTTAAGCTGTATCCATTTAGCTATATATTTCTCTAATTTATCATTCTGTATGGCTGAGTAACATTCCATTTTATTTTTTAAAAGTCCAGTGACTGGTTGATGGAGATTTAGGATGTTTCCAAGATTTAGCTGTTACAAATTGAGCTGCTGTAAACATGGGTGCACACATGTCACTGAGGTATGATGCTTTCAGTTCTTTCATGAATATACCCAGCAGGGAAAGAGCAGAGTCAAATGGGACCTCTGACCCGAGTTTTCTGAGGACACTCCACACTGATCTCCGCAGTCGCTGCACCAGTCTATCCTCTCACCAACAGTGGAGAGAGGTTCCTTTCTCCCCACGGCCTTGCCAGCATTTATTGTTGGTGAACTTCATGGTAACATCCGTTCTCTGTGGAGTGAGATGGAATCTCAGTGTTGTTTTCATCAGCATCTCTCAAATCACCAGTGATGTTGAATGGAGAGTGTCATTAGGAAACCTGGATTTTACTCACTCGTGTTTAGACATCTGGGCTCTGGTGTCAAATGGTGGTCCAAACTCTGGCACTGCCATCTACTGTACGATCCACTGGATACTTTATTGAACTCTCCTAGAGTTTTGTTTCTTTACTTATTACTGTGATGTAACACTGTTTATTATTTCATATATGTCCCTATGTTGAGCTGAATACAATACTTTGAACAAAGTAAATAGATAATAAATAGATTAGTCCCTAACTTACAATGGTTCAATTTTGCATGCTACAAAATGTAACATTCATTCAGTAAAAGCTGTACCCTGCATTTTGAATTTTAATCTTTTCCCTGTTTAGTATTACGTGGTATGATACCCTTGGACAATGTTCCCAGTCAACTGTATGCCTGAAGCATGAGCAATCAATACTGCGCAGGACCTGTGCTACTGTGTTATTGTGTTTAATAGATCATGTATGAAATTCACTTTTGACTTCGATATCTCCAACTTTCAGTAGTTTATCTGATTAAAACTCCATCTATAGAAGTGAATTTATCTGTAGTTGCTGAATCAATAATATTTGTCTCTCTGGTTAGACTGAGAACTCATTAAACAAAGGATTTAATTTTATTCTTATTTGCTTCTTTTAGCAATGTAGCAAATTTTAAATGTATTTATTAAGTTAATGTGAACCCGGACCTAAAATTAACTGAGAAAGATGAGTGTTCCAACCTCTCAGGTTGGAGTCCAGTGACTGGAAAGATGAGTGTTCCAACCTCTCAGGTTGGAACAGGCTGAAGCACAGACAGTTTAATTGTCACACTACCTAAGCCCAGGTAAAAAATGGGAGCAGTGGGCCGGGGATTAGCTCAGTGGTTCCGGCACCTGTCTTGCATGCACAAGGACCCAGGTTCGATCCCCGGTAACCACATACCATACTGGGTGTGGAGACTCACTCCAAGCAGCAATCAGTACCACATACCACAGTGCCGGTGTGGTGGTTCACGCCTGTCATCCCAGCACTCGGGAGGCAGAGGCAGGAGGATTGCTGTGATGTGAGTTTGGGGCTGAGCTCAGGGCCAGCCTAAACCACAAAGCGAGACCTGTCTCAAAAAAAAAAAAAAAAAAAAAAAAATATATATATATATATATATATATGGGAGCAGTGTTATACATATAGCAGAGATTGAACAAATCTTTGGTAGTAGGGCTTCAAGAAAGGTAACATCAAGCATACATAAATAGCTTCTTAGTACATGTGGCAAATCCATTTATGAACTTCAAAGAACTATTGAAGAACCATAGAGAAGCCAATGACTGAGCGATACATTGTGGACTAGGACTTAGGTTCTGTCACAGGTGGAACTAGCACACTCCTTCCCAGCTTCCGCACTGAATACAAGTGTAAGTGCTGGAACAGTCCTATCAAGATGCTGAAAAGTCAATTTTAGCCTGAAAATTGGGGAAAGGCTACAAGTTGAAGTTGCAGAGACTAGTGCTGAATTTCCTACTCTGCTCGTTCAGCATCAGTGGCATAAGCTCAGGGAAAGCTCTACCTCCAGAAATGCACCAAGACAAAGAGCAAAAAGATCTAAGAAGAACCCCAAATGGGAAATCCCAGGACCAGGGAGAAAGGAGAAAATCTTCTGCTTTTAAAGCTACAAGTTACTTTTCCTTCCTGTTTTGTTCTGCAGCCAGAAAACTCTGATGGTGATAGTGGTCAGGGAGGCACCTAGAAATAAGAGAGAAGGGATCTTCATCACTTCCTCTCATTCTCTGCCCTCTTTCCATTTAGAAGTTGACTTAGATACAGTTCACAACAAGACCGTGAAATACAGAAACAATTCATGCCCTAGTTTTCTGTGGAGAAAACCAGGAAGGGCGCTATGTGGGTATCACAGGTGCTGGAAGGTGGTGATAAAGGAAAAAACAGCAAATCTGACTTCACCATTGTGCGTACACTCCCAGCATGACCCAGGAGCTTTACTTACACGGACAGAACTTGACATGAATGGGAAATTTTAGTAAAGATTGCAAGTTTAAGCCAACATCTTGGCAATTTCACGAGGTCTTGTCTCAAAATTAAAAGAGAAAGACAAAAAAATCCACTATGTTAAAGAGGTGGGGATACCTCAGTGTGAAAACCTTGGGTTCAATCCCTGTTATTGTGAATACAAATAAATAAATGAACAAATACACCTTTTGAACACTAAAGAGAAACAAAAACTCTGATAGCAGTTACAGAAAAAGAATACATTAAAAATAGGATGTAGATAATTTGAATAATTTTGAATTTTTAAAATCAGAAACCAAGGAAGTCAGAATGGAGTAGAAAAAAGCTGAAAGTGTTAAAAAGGGACTATCAACTCAGAATTCTATATCAACTGAAAATACCTTCAGAAGTGAGGGGAAATGAAGCTTAGGATAAAGGGAAATAAGGGAATTTACCATTGTTTCCTCCAAAAATGCCAAAATCAGTTTTGCAAGTAGAAGTAAAATGATACAAAGGGAAATTAAGGACATGAGAAATAAAAGAATATCAGAAATGGTACAAAAGACATGAATATACTAGATGAACTTTCCTGCAAGTTCTTTCAAATGGGTCCACATGTTTAAAACAAAAATTATTGTTCTTATAAAGTACTGTCTTACAGGGTTTTTTAACATATACAGAGCTAACACATTTGACAACAATGATGACAATGGAGATTAAAGGAACACATAGAAGATTTCTATACTTCTGGGATTAATAGACTATTAATTCAAAGTAGATATTTCAAAGTAAGCTTTAAATAAATTATTTAAAAATCTGTACAAAGAGAAACAGTTAAAAACTCAACACATAATTTGGAACTACAAAGTGAGACTCTGTCTCAAAAAAAATGTATAGCATAGATATACTAAGAAAAAAACTTTAGTAAGATAAATACTGGATATGGTAGACTATAATGCAAACAAAATAATGAGTAAGGGAGAAATTACATAAAAACAAAAAGAAAATTTATAAAACATCAAGAAATGTCCTAAATATAGATGTACCTAATAACAAAGCTTCAAAATGTATCTCATCAAAAGTGACAGAGCTGGAAATAGAAATATACAGATTACCAATTTAACCAGTCACCTCTGTAACACTGGAACAAATTGCTTGACACCCACAACTTAAGGAACAGGTTTCATTTGGCTGACCTAACTGGGGAATTCAGTACATGTTTGGTCTCCCCACGGCAGAAACATCATGGCGGAAGGGCCTGGAGAAGCGAGTCTGCTTACTTCATGACAGTCAGGAGGCAGACAGAGAAGAGAGGAGCAGAGAACAAGAACGCACCCTTCCTGATCATGCCTCCAGTGATTCAGCTCCACCAGCCCCAGCTCTTACTGGCACATTCAGACATGAATTCATCAAAGAATTAATTCACCAAGGAATAGAGTATCCTATCTTAGTCTCTTTTCTGTCCCTGAGACAAATTATTTCTTTAAAAGAGTAAGACGGAGTCAGGGATTTAGCTTAGTGGTTCTGGGGCCTGCCTTGCAAGTACAAGGGCCCACGTTCGATCCCTGGTAATGCTGTGATGGAGACTTACGCCAACCAACAACCAGAACCATGTACCACAGGGCCAGGCATGGTGGCTCATACCTGTGATCCCAGCACTCGGGAGGAAGAGGCAGAAGGATTGCTGTGAGTTCAAGGCCAAACCTGAACTAAAAAAAGTGAGACCCTGTCTCAAAAAGAAGACTTATTTTGCAAAGCTTGTGGTTTTAGTTCATAGTCAACTGTCTCCAAAGCAGAAACCATACTGGGAGGGACTGGTGGAAGAAAGTTGTCTATCCCAGGGCAGTAAGGAAGCAGAAGGAAAGGGAGCTGAAAAGAAGAGTACACACTTCCAGGTCATACCCTGGGAGCCATCTTCAAATGACCTCACTTCCTCATGGCCAGGCCGCCATCTTGCCCTCATATTCCAATCACCTGTTAAACATGAGAGGCATGGGGGGGGGGGATCTGAGACTACACAGGGACAATGACTATATTTAGAAATGTCAACATTCCTTTTTCACTAAAGGCAAATATCAAGAATATAGGAGTATAAAAAGGCACTATTAAACAGCTAACTTGAGACTTAAAAAGCGCCCAGTGCAACAAAAGATGACCTTTTCTTTTCTTCTGTGTGCACAAGGAAGAGTCACAAAGATAGAAGAAATACAACATGATCCTAGTGCCAAACTGTGGCAAAGACAATACTAGAAAATAAAACGACAGGCTAAATTCTTCATTGTATACACAGAAAAAAATCAATAAATACTAACCAATCAAACACTTAAACATATCCAAATAGTATACACATGACCAAGGAAAGTTTGTCTTCAGAATTAAAGGCTAGCTTAATATTTGGAAATCACTGTACTCTACCATATTAGCGATAAACAAAGAAAATTATATGATTGTCTCAAATAATGCAGAAAAATCAAACATATTTCATAATAAAAATAACAGTAAACTTGAGGATAGAGAGGAACTTCTTCAGTACAGGCAACAACATCTATGAAAAACTTATACATGACACCACATTTCCCAACTTTTTTAAAAAAGTGAATGTTTCTTCCTGAGAATAAGACAGACTAACTACTCTCATCATTCTTGCTCAACATTATATAGCAAGTTCAGTACAACAAGGCAGACAACAAGCAAGAATAATAAGACTACTGGACGAGCTAATTGGAATGTGAGATCTAATTGGGCTGTTTACAGATTACATGCATGAATACGTAGTAAATCTCATGAGATTTACTTTTAAACAATTAGAACTTTTAAGTGAATTTAGCAAAATTGAAGGTTATAATTTCAATACACAAAAAATCAATCATATTTGATGATACTGTCCTAGCAATGAACAATTAGAAATACAAAAATTTTTAAATGACCTTTATAATAGTTCCAAAAATAAAATATTTAGGAATAAGCCTAACAGTTGCAAAATACTGATTAAAGAACACAAATGAGACCCAAATAAGTAGACACATTCCCATCCATGGACTGGAAAACTCAAGATGTTGACATACCCCTTTTACTCAGGTTGTTCTATTGCCTTAACATAGTACCAGTCAAAATCCAAGCAGAAATTTTACAGATTCGGGCAGCTGATTCTAAAATTTGCATAGCTAGGGATAGAAACTGCAACAGTTAAAACAATTTTTTAAAGAATAAAATAGGAGTAGTTACACTTTCTCAATTTGAGAATTGTTATTAACAAATAGTGATTTTGGCAAAAAGATACTACACTGGGTTATAGTATTTCATCCTTATAGAAATGCACTCCAGGGCTGAGAATTTAACTCAGTGGAGCTATGCCTGTTTGGCAAGCACAAGGTCCTGAGTGTGAACCTTGGTACCACCAAAAAAAAAAAAAAAGAATTTAGAAATGCACTTCACCTCCAAATTTTAAGGTCAATCTTATGTTTGTTAGTTGAAAAAAGTAAAAAGAAAATGTCTGAAATAAAATAGTAATTATGACTGGTGAAAAACAAAAGGATTACCAGAGA
>PVIR01032446.1:0-18653 GCA_004026965.1 Petromus typicus
CTGGGTGTGGAGACCCCACACCCAGCAGCAACCAGTACCACATACCACAGTGCCGGGCGTGGTGGCTCACGCCTGTAATCCCAGCACTCGGGAGGCAGAGGCAGGAGGATTGTGATGTGAGTTGGAGGCTGAGCTCAGGGCCAGCCTGAACCACAAAAGCGAGACCCTGTCTCAAAAAAAAAAAAAAAAAAAAAAAAAAGTTAAGTAAGGAGGTGTGAGAGAAGAGCTCTACCAGTGGAAGATCCAGGGATACTAGCAGGCAGAGGGTATCTAGCAGGAAGAAGCGGTCATCTGCCTTTGAAACACCAAATTGAAGCTGCTAGAAGATACACAGGCAGAGAGGGTACGCAAGCAGCTGGAAACAGATGTGTCCAATCCCACGGAGGAAGCCAGGCCAGGGGTGTTGCCTCAGCTGAGAAAATTTAAAAGAGCTGAACACAAAAAACTTAGAGACCGTCTTCTTTGCACAATAGCAAGAAACAGGGCAAAGAGCAAAGGAAACAAGGAAAAGTCAGAGATGCGGTAGGAAAATTAAGGTAAGTCAGTGCCATGGAAGCCTGAAAAGTAATGCTTCTAGGATAAGGTGAAGTCATCAAACAGCATTTGGATCTGGCTCCTGTAAGACCAGTGGGATTCTCAAGAGGACTGTTTCAACACGGTGGAGACTTCATCACAAAAAGCATAAGAATGGGAGCCCAGGGATTTCGCTCAGTGGTTCCAGCGCCTGTCTTGCAAGCACAAGGACTGGGTTCAATCCCTGGTTAACCACATAAAATACTGGGCATGGAGAATCACGTCCAGCAGCAACCAGTACCGACATACCACAGTGCTGGGAATGGTGGCTCACGCCTATAATCCCAGCACTCGTGAGGCAGAGGCAGGAGGATTGCTGTGATGTGAGTTGGAGGCTGAGCTCAGGGTCAGCCTGAACTACAAAGCGAGACCCTGTCTCAAAATAAAAGCATAAGAATGGGCAGAGAAGAAATAAAAACGCTTAAAATGGGTTATGTACAGGTATGTACATACCAGTTCCCCAAGATGAATGTAATTATCATGTATCGCAAACACACTAATAAAAAAGACACTTTAAAAAATAGAGAAACAGGCCCAAGTACCTATATGTGTCAATTTTCATGATACGATGAATGTTACATGATTATCATCTTTAATCCTCACAAACACTCGTATGAGGCAGGTACTAGTATAATTTGTATTCAGAGCATTTTGCATTAAACTAGTAATGAAAGGAGCATATCTACAAGGTCAAATTTGCCTGTCTGAAAAAACAAACCTCTCATGCATATTTCGGCGTTGCTATGGAGATGTGAGAGCAGGCATGTAGGTGGAATCAGGTATCAAGGAGACTGCTATGAACTGAGAAGAAAGAACATGGAACCAGCGAGGTGACTAATGACAGTGGCCAGAGTTATTTGTGACTCCGAATTGACTGACTTCCAGCGGCTACACAGTCATACTCTCTCCCTCTGTCACCCACGTGAACTGAGTAGGAGAAAAGTACAAAAGCATGCTACTCTGGTCAGTGAGCCCCAGTGAAATAACACTTGTTGAAGTCTGATTTTTTAATCTACGTGCACAGCTCTACTCATTGAGAGTCTGAGTTCACAGGTCATTAATTTTAAAAGTTAAGTCTCTACTCTGAGGTCATTACAGGCAAGATGTCTGAAGACATCTGAACAAAGTCTGACTGCTGGGAACATACACTAAGAAATGTCCCAAACCTGTGGACATTTAACACAAATGAGAACATCCTGGGTTTTAGAAGGCTTTTACTTCCTCTTCCTAGCCTCATACCACAACTCTTCATCACCGCAAAATAATTTTTAATCATTGCTGTAGTCACTGTCAATTACACTAATTAAAGGATTTTAAAAATCACCTGGCTTTCTTAACCAGATATTTAAACCCTGTTAAACTGTGATGAACTATTTTATTAGAATTGTTAAAAAAAAAAATAGTTACCAATTCTGGGCTTGCAAGAAACTGAATGGCCATTTCTTTGGATTTACAAACCTATAAATCTGTGGATGTCGCTTGACATTTATTGAACGTGAATAACATGCCCACGTGCTGTGTTCCTGAGACTTGGCCAACATTCTAGGGAAATGACTTAACTCAGAGAGGCTTGAAAAGGTTCACCCTGCAGCAATATTTCCTCACACCAATTGCTTCTTCCTACTATTCTCATCAAGTCTAAAACATCCACCTTTAATCTCTCCCCAAGGTAACAATAAAAATCCCTGATCTTGAATCTCACTTGTGCTACTTCCTCACTATTATTTAGTGGAAAGAGCAGATCATACTCTGAATTGGAGCAGCCCCAGAGTGATGGGAATAAAAATGTAAGAGTCAAAAAGTGAAAACACCAGGGCATGGCGGTAGACAGAGAGGGGTGAGAAGGCCCATTCTGGTTTTGTCACCTACTTGGCCAGATGACATCTGAGAAATTCCTCCTTCATTACTTTTAGGTTTTATACACTTCATAATCATCACATCTAATCCTAGTCAATTAACCTCAAAGGTTGCTATCACTGTTGTTTTTCAATCCAATTTGGCAAGAGGCCATAGAAATAGACAGCATTAGATCACCTGGCACTTTTCTCTTCACAATCTTCTGCTCTGCCTACCTGCAGTGTTTTCAAGGCAGAGTTTTAACAACCACCCACAACACCACTCTTTTCCATTGATTTATATGAAGGAGAAGATGGCTTCACTGTGATTTACCAGGAAAACATCACCAGAAGCTGATATTCATTCTTACTAACAAAAGTTTCAAAGAAACATGTCTATACAAATAGCTGCTACAAGAAAAGTACCCTATTAATTATGCACAGGCAGCAGATGTTAACCAGGACTCAGTCATCCTGGCCTGGTCCTTTGTAGAGAGGAAGATGGAACATAGTCATCTCTCTTTTCTGCCAATTTCCAACCTTGGAAATTTCTAGAGACATTTACAGGAACTTCCAACCTTTTACCCCTTATCCTGACCAGCCTTTCTTTGACTCCGTTCAACACCAGCACCCACTCACATTTATAATCAAACTGGGGCTTATTTTCTGAAACACAGAGGCCAACACAGCAATGGTGGGAAGGCAGACCACAGGATACACTAGGTAAAATCCACATTCAGTTATTCCAACGGCTTTAAGTGGAAGACAAGGATCCAAACAGTGGAGGACTAAGAGGGCTTTTTATTTGCTATGACCACCTAGCACGCTGGTCAGTGTTTTATAGGGAAAAGTTATGTCTAGACACAGGCAACTCCATACATGAGCAAGTAGCAGCTTTCCTGAGAATGCCACGGAGCCTGCCCCACACCCTGCAACTGTAGAGGAAATCCCTCACCTGACAAAGCCTGGCAAAACCAAACTATTCCCATTCTCGGGGCAACTGATAATCACTAGTCTTCTGCACACAGCACCTCATGATGACAAACTCTTTGTTTTCCAATTGTCAGACACTTAGTATTTTAATTGGACTCAGGTATCAGGAAAGAAAAAAAGCAAATCCATGTGAAAACAAAAGGCCTTTAGAAAATCTAAAAACATGTTTTTTGACTTCCTTCTCACTGCTTTTCCTTTTTATTTCATTTTCTCAACCATTTCAGAACTGACCAGGAAGGAGCCAGTTTATCACCTACATACTGTGCTTCAAAGAAACATAAAGAAAGTTAAATAATCCTAGCCTCTAAATACTCATTTCACAATGCATATACTGTAAGCCACCAAGAAAAGATTGTGATTAAAAAATTTTAACTGTGTAAAACAGAATAGCACAGAGGGGACAACTAATACTCAAAACATTTCCCATTTTCAAAAAAGGGTGTAGATGTCAAAGAAGAAAACACTTTCCATTTTTAACAGATATTTCACCTCCTAAATATTTCTGGCATTTCATACAATCTGCCAGAGGGTCAGTGAGGCCCACCCTGAGAACCAGATAAGGAGACAATTCTGACCTAAAGAGGAAACTTGATCTAGGGAGCCTCACGAAGCAAAGGGTCTACCTCTCAGAATAGAACGTGCAACTATTCTCAAAATAAACCATCTATGGGTCCCACTTATGTCATTGGTGAACCAAGAAAAGCTTCAGGAACAAAAAAACCAGAAACAGTGACCATGAAACCAATGATGGTGCTGGGTAGAAAGGCTACAGCATAAGCTACGACATTTAAAGAATAAAATCAATTTTGCCTGGATCCCAGAGGAATCATTGGATGATAAGAGTTGATGGGTTGATGGCTATGGAGCATCTCCATGTGCCATGCACTGTTTGAACCCTGTATGTATCCATTAATCTAATCTTCTCACCAATCCTGAGGGGTCAGTTCTATTATATCCTCAGCAGTGTCTAGACTTCAGTTATCCAGGTCCAAGAACAGAACCCTGCATTAACTCAAAGACCCACACTACTGACTTCTTCACTACATTTGTCTATTAGTAACCACCCAGCCATGACTCACTGCAATCTAGAGTTCTGCTAGAGATGGTCTCATTGCAACCTAGAGTTCTGCTAGAGACACTGAGCCTCAGTTTCCTGGCCCTAGCTCTGAACTCATACTCTACAAGGTGGCCTGAACACCATCACAGTTATGCAGCTCAACTTCCACCAGCAACACCACAAGAAGCCACTACCACCACCAAGTTCTCAATATCTCCAACAGAGCTCAGGGTTGTAGCAAAACCACACACAGCACACGGGTCCATAGCACAATCAACCACAAGGCCAAGTGTAGAAGCAGTTGGCACAAAGCCAATAGCTCTTGGTCCTTAGGTCTCATCTAACAATTTCCTGCTTTCCATTTGATAAAAATAGAATAAAAACCCCCAAGACCTCTGTCTCCTTATTCATGGCAGATGAGAAACAACCATCCTAAAGAGAAGTATTTGGCAAAAATCTCGGAGATGGCAGGTGAAGTGACAATGGACACATAGAAGAAAATAAAAAATCGAAGTGTGTAGACCTAAAATTACAGGGGAAATCAATGAAGCACATAATGACAGACCTGAGTTATCAAGGAAAAAAGCTGGCTTCTGCTTAAGCGTCCTCTGTTTTTAAGCCAGAGATATGCTTAGCATTTATACCAGGTTTTTAATCAAGTGTTTAAAAATTTTTGGCATCTGTAATAGCAAGAGACAGCAGGGCTTGGTAGTAATAGGCAGAGGGGACTGTGGAGTCCTCTGGGCTTTAATGCTGAGAATGACTCCATAACCACTGATATGACCAGGGACTGAGGACTTGCCACAGCTGAGGAGTTTCAAGAAAGCCCTGTTTCTTCCACCTTTAGAATTCTGCAAGACAGAGTGTGGTGTGGTGTGGTGACAAGTCATGGTGTCAGGCTCAGGGAACATGGGGGCATCCTCACAACTGCACTGACAATCGGTATCAGATTTGTTCTCCAGCATAATCCTGGGGCTTGGCATGTAATGGAAACTCAATAAATGGCCACTCCATGAATGACCAATGTTGTGTGACACTGAATAAATTACTTTGCTCTTATTCAGCTCTAATGTCGTGCTTCACAAAATGGGCATGATGATCCTACACAGTGGAACTGTGGGTCAGAGGACCAAGTTTCACTGTGCCGACTGTGTGGTGTGCCTTCAGCACTCTGGGATCTGACCTAGGAAACAGACCTACTCCCTGACCATAACACACGGTGTATCAGTTCATTGACCTTTAAACTATATGAAACACAATTTGAACACATGTTTTACCTCCTTCCTCTAAAAAACAATCCCCAAATACAGCATCGTTTCACTGGTTACTAACACTCTTGGAAGCTCAGACAGTTTCTAGTTTTCTAAATAAAGCACAGAGGAACTCTCCACAGGCTGACTGGCAAGTCCACACTAGAATGTAGGTCTTCTGGCTGCTTCTCATCATTGCTACTTGGGCACAACAAACTGAATGCCCACGTGCACCGTGAACAGAATCCCTCAAATCCCAGCCAGCAGCCAGACAGCAGGAGGAAAAACAACGTTGTCACCAGTAGATTTTAAACCTATGTTCTCACTGATTCCATCAAGGACACCTAATGTGACACTTTCCGGCTCTGGAGAAGTTTTCCCTTCACCCACCTGGGATTTCTGCAGGACAGAAGAGGCATTTTAGAATATCTTCTATAATATAGGCTTTTTACTACTTCTTGCCATATCCTTCAGTCAGTGCTATCAATTTAGCTTTTCAATACAATTCTTTTTTAATTTTCAAGTTCTGAATGTTCTGAAAGGAATGTATTGTTCTGCTAATGAAATACAACGTAAAAATAACCTTTGAACTCTTGAGGGCCTGTGGGCAGGGAAGAAATTAAACTGAAGGAGCTGATTCTGCTTCTGACACCCAGGCAGTCTCCAGGGAAAGGCCTTCTCCTGGCCTGTGCCGGGGAGAGATCAGCCTTCAGGGGCTCCCTCTCAGTCTCCACATCCCTGTGCCCAGGCACCTCTGTAGCAGGAGGGCACTGAGACCTCCAGCGGTGAATGAAAGGGACCTCTCTGTCCACACAGCCTCCTCCTGAGAGAAAGCTCCTGTCACCCTCTGCAATGATCCCACCCTTGCTCAGTAACAATGTGGTAATAGTAGAAATGATAATGATTATGATTACCAATCAAGAGTTGGGCTGGGTGTGGTAACACACACTTGTAATCCCAGCACCCTAGGAGGATCAGAAGTTCAATCCCAGCCTAGGTAAGGTTGACTTAGCAAGACTCTGTTCCAAAATTTAAAAAATCAAAAAGGAGATTGGAAATATAGATTAGCCTGCAAGCCCTGATTCGATCCCCAGTGCCACAAAAGAAACAGTTTGCTAAATAAAACAAAGAATATGTATCATATATTAGATAATGTCAGAAGTGCTTTAAATAGATTACTGATTTAAATCCTTACAATTATCCCATGAAGGAGGCATAGTTATTTTCCTCAAGATCTACAGCTAGAGAATAGCATTTTAGGTTTTTGGGGGTTTTTTTTAATTTTTATTTCTCTTCAGTACCAGAGATCGAACTCAGGACCTTCTGCTTGTGAGGCAGCCGCTGCACGCTGAGCTAAGTCTTCAGCCCTGGAACAGCATTCTTTACCACAGCCTTAACTTCCAGCAGGGTTGTTGGGAGCTTTCTCAGGAGGAGGCCACGTGCACATTCACTGCTGCTGGCCTTACTCAGGTGAAAAGAGTTGCTGGCCTGTTTTAACTAGTTACTAGTAGTAAAGAACCGATGGCCTTCAATAAATATTTCCTATTTGATAGATTCTCTGTAGGTCTTGAGATATGGTTCCCGCATATTCTGCTGAAAGTTTAGGCATTCTTGGAACCCTGTCCTATCAATAAAATTGAGAAAAACCTATTTCAGCCAATGTATCTGCCCGAATCCTTCCTCAATTGTATGCTCTGCAGAGCCACAGAGACACAACTTCAAGGAAACCATTTTCTGGGTGTCTCTCAACAAAGAGGCATGATGACAGCTGGTAGTCATGCCCCTACCTTCCCTGGTTGTGTAATTTTCTAATCCTGCCCAGCTCCATGCTGCCTGGCACCAGAGGCCAGAACCTGTGCATGGGTAACAATTTAACAAGTCACCTGCGGAGTTCCTACTCTGGAGCTTTAACAGCTGCCAGGGCTGCAGCCCTGTGGGGTGATCAGCTAGACTGGCAGGTTCTAGGCTAGGGGTTCCCAGAATTCCAGCTCTGCCTGCCAGAGAATCAGGTAAAATGTTCAGCAAGAGACAACTCTCCAAGGTTAAGCCTTCTACTCCAGGCTTAGTCCCTGGGTTTTTCAGATACTCCCATGTTGCCAAGTGCAAGAACTAACAGGTATAGAACTCTGCTCAACAAGCAACAACACATATGCTCAGGAACTCAGCTCATGGGGATACCCCAGGATGCAGCTGTCAGCTGTCAGATGATGAATGGATAAAGAAAATGTGGTGTTTACACACATGGCATTTTACTCTCCATAAAGAAAGGTGGATTTGAGCAATCTGTACGAAAATGGATACATACCATTGAAACCATAATGCAAAATGAAGTAAGTCAGACACAAGTTTAAATATTCTATATTAGGTAACAAACACAAATTACAAATGAAGGGTAAAATAAAAGATAGATAATAGAAAGTTAGGAGATATATTTTTCTCAGATGGGAAGGGAATCAATAGATGGAAGAAGGAGAAGGGGAGGAAAAGGGATGGGAAAAAGAATTAAGATGTGTCATGTACATGTACCAACTCCACACAAGGGACATAACCACTATTAACACCAACACATACTAATAAGATCAAAACAGGAAGAGAAGGTGCACTACAGCAACTGTAACCAAAAACATAACCAAGTAGAAAGATGGTACAGTGTTCCACAAACAAATATGATGTGAAACTACTCGTGAAGTTTATCTCAAAATGTGCATGTGCGAGTCACACCCAGCCCAAGATCACAGAAAAAAAAAAAAACAGATGAAATAATCCCCAAGCCACTTATAATATCCATCTATTGCTTTACTCTTACCCGTAAACCACAGAAACAAAAGGCTTTTTAAGGGTTACAAATAGGTGCCCACTTTTGAATAGTGAAAGCTCTGTCAAGATAGGCTTTGCACAGGAGCAAAATCATTTTGCCCAAAGCAATAGCAGAGAGAAGAAACCTCAAGCAAGATTGTCTTTAAATAACTACAGGCTGTCACAAGCAATTACTGCTGTCAAGTATGTGTTAACATGCACACGGTGACATTCCTATTAAAGAAAGACCAAAGAGCACTAATTTTTAGGATAATCTAAAAAGCGGTTTCAAACAAGACTCAGCTCTACATCTTCAAAAGGGAAACAGGTTTTTTTCTCACTGTACTTGTGACCAATGCTTTGAGATGGTTGCCATTAATATTAAATTCTACAGGGTAATTCAATTTATTCCAAAAATAAAAGAGTAGTAGTATCTAAGGTCACAGAGACACTACAGTCAGACTTTAGTAAAATGGACAAAGGGTAAAGTAGGAACATTCTCAGCCATTTGTGCTCTTACTTCTCTTCATGAAAAAGAACAAAAAGAGAAACCCAGGAGAGGAACATGAACGCTGACTTCTGGTAGGCATGAGGGGCCCACATGTTGGATCTGTGTACAACGACCACTTTAAGGAGCCCTCGTGAAGCCAGGAGCCCACATATATCATGGCTTTCTGCAGATCAGTGCCCTTACCTGAGGAGAATGGAAGGGTCAAGTGTCTAGCATACATGTCAAGGTCAGATGCAGTCTCTTGCTCCACCCTCAACAGCTAAGAGATGTTGACCAAGAGACTTCCTAAGTTTGCTGGGCTATAATACTGCGACAGGGAGGTCACCTGCTTTATAATATTGAGAGAACGAAAGGGCAGAGAGCATATAAAGCACTCAGCACAGTACATGTCTCGTGGACAGCACTCGGTCTTGCAGCACATATCCGCTGACCATTCCCCATGTGCTGGGCGCTGTGTTGGAGGTTTAGGGTGAACAAGGAATCCTGTGGGGCTCGGCCTTCAACAGCTCCAGTCTGTCCAGCATGCATTCACGTAACCAACAAGGCATCGAATGTTCTGGATGGGACAAAAATAAACACACACAACAAAACAAGACAAATGTCTATCGAATTCAGAATCGATTTTAATTGTGACAGGAATAAAAAATAGATTGGGTGTCATATTATATTTGTTCCCTACATAGGACCTATACTGAGATTCGGCCCTGCAGGGTTTTCGCCCACATACTAATAGAAAGTTGATATTCAACACTGGATTAAAGTTTGGCTTCAACTAGAGGAGATGCCAGATCAATAGACACCAAAATGAAAACAGCCTTGTCCTTCAGAGATGAACAGAGTCCAGTGTGAATATAACAGCAAGCCTGAAGATACCTGGACATCAGCTGGCCATGTCTATTAACTGTGACTCACCAGGCAACTCTCTAGACAAATATACAACTAATCTGCCCTATTATTGGCAATTCTTCATAAAGTCATTGCAACAGACAAAGAATGAGCCATTGTTAAGCAAAAACCAAGAAGAGGAAGAAAAAGGACCAGCGAAGACCTCTCAAAGAAAAGCATGTCACAACGAGATGTAAAAACAATCATGTCCCCCAAAAGGCCACAGTGATATCCAAAAGAAATGCCTTATGGAGATGATATTTAACAGGTCTGTGTTTTATAACCTCCAACTTTTTTATTTCTCTCAAAGAGTTGGGTTAGGTGCCATATATGGCAACCCTAACAGATGATGTCGATCTGCTAAGGCAGGTCAAAATTCCCTTTATCTTGCTCTGCCTCAATGTATGATCAGCTAAGCTCCAAGACAGAAAGGACAAGAATGAGAACCACTACACATACAGGCATTCTACTTTCTAAAAATGCCGTAAAGAAATGTAGCTAGCTTCTAAAGCCTTTTAAAACAGAGCTGCATTGGGAATTGAGTCTTCAGACAGGGAGAATTCATCCAATCAAGTGTGTCTTGAATTTTAGTGTTCAGACAAATGATCTCTGGAAAATGCCAACAGATGGAGCCCATAAATGCCATTTTTGACAACTCTCCAGATGCTACTAATGCTGCCCCCCACTGACAACACCTTGAGGAAGGACCCAGATCACCTAGCTGTAGTCTAGCAATGGAACACTCATCTGGCAGAGAAGCTTCCATTCAGTGTGACAGTTGGCTGACAGAGTATTGGAGAAGCCAAGGACCCTACTACCCAGGAAAGTGGACCGTGCACTTGCAAGCATGAGGATGCACACATAAAGTTTCACATATCTACTGTGGGCCACTGAAGGAAACTTCAAAGGAACATACACCACACGTGAAGAAGCTCTGCCTTAGGAAGCTATTGACAAACTAACTGGAGGTCGGGTGGAGGGAGGCATGCCTGTGATCACCATGGCCTTGGTGCAGGCACTTCCTCTCCTCTCATGGTCCACAGTAGTAACACAGTTAAGAGGACTTACAGATGAGGGAAACATTAATGGTACACTGAAAAAAAATACAACTCAACAAGTTCTGTAAACTGACTCCAAGACTCAGTTTACTTATCTTCGGTTCAAGTTCCACTGTAAGGAGACTTCCTGGCATTCTGTCTCCAAAAGTGGAGTGGAGGCTGCTTGATCACACCAGTACCTGGCACTGCCTTCCCAGGGAACACGAGGTCGCGTTTAGGCCAGGGCCAAAGCCATACCAGCTCTCCTCCCTCGTCATGCTTTAAGTCTCAGTTTCCTCATCTATAAGATGAAGTAAGAATAGACTCCTATTCTAGATCTAGGAAAGAAAATGCATATTTGGCAATCCAAGTGCACTGCAGGTGCTTAAAAAATGTTTCATTATTATTATCTTTTATTATGGCCATAGGGGACAAGCAGAGATCCAGATCCATTCAAAAGAAAAAGATTTTCTTTTCTAAATAGAAGATCAAAGCCCAGTTCTGCAGCATGGATGCAGCAGTGGTGACTGCTGCTGCTGCTCACAAACACTTAAGCGTGTCTTTTAACAACCACTGTGAGGCATATCTCTGATAACTTATGATCATACAAAGGCTTGAATTCTTACACTTCAGTTTGTTTTTTCAACCTGCTGGTCTAAGAAGACCAAATCCAAACACCGTAGAGCCAACCATGCACACAAAAAAAGAAGTGCCATACTAAAAGTCCCTTGATAATTTCTGACATAAATTGACCTAACAACTTTTGTCCAAGGATCTCAGAAACTCTTGGCAAAAAAGTTTTACCAGTTTAAACAGTAATTCTAGAGACACTGAGATGGGCAACACTGGACTCTCATCAGGGCGTCCTGAGCCACTCTAAGCCATGTTCCTCAACATGACGTCCAAGAAAGATCCACTTCAGTCACCTAAATACGTGATGTGTATTTATGTATTACATTCTAAACATTACATCAAATTTGATGGGGAGAAGAAACTGCAACTTCTAATAAATAATCCTCTGACAGCTCCAATGAACATTCAATTTTTCAACCAAAGTTTTAAACCCACTTATCTACCATGAAAAAAAGGGAGACAGATACACAAGATGTGCCTATGATTTGAAGAGTTTCCCAGGCTTCCTAGTTAAGCCCAATGGTCTTAGCACCACCAGTTAGCATTTCTCAACTTCATGCTCTCACATTCTACCTTCAGTATTTTTTTTAAATCAAATCTATACATTTTTAAAATAAATAACCTTGTACTTACATTATGAAAGGAAATTTTAGATGCAATAGCTGTGGGTTGGGTATTTAGCAACATATTTTGCAAATGAAGCAGTTATCAATGCAAAACATTTTATCACTATATGACCTACTATCATCTCCCACATCATCTGTAACATGAAATCACCCCTCTTGAGAAAATGCTGTTTGTGTAGCCCAGAAATCTGAAACCATCTGGGGAGTTTATAAAGTCTGATATGCAGGGGTGGTTATTCTGGAAAACTCCAGAAGACCCTGAAGCCTCAGTTTGTAAATGCCCAGCAGAGCTGGCCGTGGGAGCAGAAAGGGTGCTCCCTTTGGCCAGAAGAGCAAGAGCCATGCCATGTGTGTAGGTGACTAGCCTGTCCGGATGTCTGGACGAGTCTGTCTACAACAAGAGGTGAGACAATGTGAACCACCCAGCCCAGTCACTCTCCTCACTCTGTGGACCACAGTGGACAGCTGACCTAGCTGAACTGGCCTGCTTCCCTCCAGAGAACTTGTAATTAGGGCACAGAGGAGCTTGTTAACTGATGCTGGAAATGCAAACTGAGGAATGTGTCAGAACAGGGCTGGGCAGCCTCCTTCTGCCTCATGCATGCTCAGAAAGAATGGTGGTTCACTACAGAGGCGACTCAGGGGACACCAGCAGGCCCAAGGAGGACGTACTTACAACTCAGGGCCCTGACTTTCAAATCCCTGGCTCCAAACCAGGTACATTTCCTGCCCCCGGGGACCTTGGAATATCCTAGCTTCCCACAGTAAAATTCTCTTCTCAGCTTTAGCCAGCTTGAGCAGACAGCTACTCCCCGCAATCAGATCACTCTTACTAAGTCCCATTGTGCTGCTCGGCCCAGGCTCTGATGTCCAGGTGGAATCAATGATCACCTTGAAGTTAGAGGGGCATTCTCCCTAGATACGCCCCAGGGGAAGATGGAGCCTGGGCCTTACCACAGGAACAAGGACAGAAGATTCTAATCACCCCCACCCACACTCTAGGTGAGAGTATCACAGAAGGAGCTGACCAACAGGTACCTGGAGACCTTCCCTCCTGCAGATGGTAGAGAAGGAAACAGGATGATGGTAAATTCAGCCAACCGTGATGACATATAAACTAGCTCTCTAAAATTACTGCTTTACTGTACTCTTCATGAGAGCCCAGTGAAGGTGGTCATGTCCTTGTGTTCATTTCACACATATGGGCAATGGAAGATGTGACTGCTAGCATGGCACAACTAAGACGTAAGAGCTACACTCCAGGGACCAAGATCTTCACCACCACTACCTCGCTTCATGAGATGACTTGAAGGAACCAAGTAAACCTAGTGTCTGAGTGATAGTAAAAGGTGCAGCCACCAAAACACAAGGAGAGAAGTCTGCTTCCCGTGCCAGTCCCTGACCCCAGCCAGCAATGCCACACCCATGGGCACAGCAGAAAGAGATAAAGGTGTCCGGAGGTCTGAAGCTGACACACACTGCGCTACCTAAGCCAAGAGTGGCTTGGCTGGCCAGAACAAAAACTGGTTGAGGCTGACGTGGGCACAGGTTGCAAAGGTTAAGTACAACAACTTAAAAAAAAAAACAACTGTAATTGGTACATGGCATTTTTCTCTGTGGAAAGGAAGACCCACTTCCAGTCAGCCTGAACTAAGGAAGTCTGCTATAGGCCAAGCTGTCAGGACTCCTAACAAAGGCTGAAACAGAAAGCACATTCTTAGGGTGGGGATTAGATGACACACCCTGGGAGAGAAAGCAGAACTTGAATTACAACCCCGTAGCCCATTATGACACCCCTATTATTCATATCTCATTTCTAAAACCTGAAGCCTAGAGTAGACAATTAATCTGTCAATTGCAACTAAAACCCTGACTCTGCAAAGGCCAAATAGTTCTCAAATTTTGTCAAGAACTACTCTGCTTTGTTTTAATTAAGTTTATTGGTACATTTTAGATATGAATAATGATCACATTCCCCACAGGCACTTTCTACCTGCATATGATGTATCTTGATTCTTTTTTTATTTTTTACCCATTTCCTTTCTTTTTATTCAATCCCTCTTCCCCTACTTATTTACCAAAGCATTGTTTCCATTTTTTCTTTCTTTTCTTTTTTTTTAATCCTTCCTTCTTGCTTGCCTCCTTCCCCTTTTCTTTTCCAATTTGAACATTTTCATCCTGTTTCTATTATACATTTTGGTATTCATTTCCACTTTTGCTTTCTCACATTAGAGAAACAATGCAGTGTTTAAACATGTGTGTCTAATTTATCTCAATTAAAGGTATGATCTCAAGATGCATCCTACCTAGAAATGTCTAAATGTTATTATCCTTCTTTATGGTAGAACAGTAATCCCCTGCATTTTTTTAAACTCACATTTCTTTACTCATTCATCAGTTGATGGGCACTGGACTGTGTCCAAGACTTAGCTATTATAAACTGCGCTATTATAAACATGAGTGTGCATATATTGCTGTGGTATGATGCTTTTAAATTCTTTTGAGCAATTAGCAGAATAACTGGGTCAAATGGAATCTTTAGTTTTAGTTTTTTGAGAAATCTCCATGCTGAGTTCCACAGTGGCTGCACTAGTCTACAGTTTCACCAACAGTGGAGAAGGTCCCTTTCCCCACACACACATCTCCACCAACATTTGTTCTTGGTTGATTTCTTGATAACAGCCATTCTTTCTGTTGTGAGATGGAATCTCAACATTGTTTTAATTTGCATCTCTGGAATAACCAATGGTGTTGAACATTTTTTCATATATTTATTTGCCATTTGTACTTTTTCATCTCAAATACCAATTTTTTAAGCAGGTCTTTTGGGAGGTCTGATTTTTTGAGTTCTTTATATATTCAAGTTATCAGTCCTTTGTTGATACATATTTAATGCAATCTCAATACAAATACCAACAGCAAATCTCACAGGATTTGAGAAAACAATCCTAAAATTCATTTAGAACTAGAAAAGACCTCGAAAAGCAAAAACAATTATGGGCCACAAAAGCAAGGCAGGGGGCATCACAATCTCCAACTTTAAACACTACTCCAAAGCTACTATGATAAAAATTGCATAGTACTGGCAAAAAAAAAAAAAAACCAAGGCTCAATAGGCCAGATCAGAAGATGCAAAAACAACTCCAAGCACACTCAGCCACCTTATATTCAACAATGGGGCCAAATAGCTTCACTGGAAGAAAGCTTCTTTAATAAACAGCGATGGAAAAATGGGTTTTCCATTTGCCAAACACTAACACAAGATCCACGTCTCTCACCACGGACTAAAGTAAAATCAAATGAATCAAAGATCTAAATGTTAAAACAGAAACACTAAATCTGTGAAGAGACAACCCCCAGCATGGGAAGAAATGTTTGCCAGTTTTGTTTTTTGAGACAGGATCACGCTAAATAGTTTGGGCTGGCCTTGAACTCACTATAAATCCCAGCCTTGAACTCAAACTCATAGTAATCCTCCTGTTTCCCCCTACTGAATACTTAAGATTATAGACATGTACCACCATACCCAGCTTACTGTCAGAAAATTTTAAACAAGGCACACGAGCTTTTCCATGTTGATGCAGCTCATCTTCCTACAAAAGCAAAACTGACTTGTCCACTCTCTACCACCTTGGCAAGAGAGATGAACAGAGCAATTAACATGGAACAATGCAGGACCATCTGAGTAAGTCCCTGAGACAGGCCCTGATGTCGGCCACTCTGTCCACAACCCCTCAGGAAAGGGAGAGACAGAAAGCTGCTGGAGGCTGGGGACGAACATAGCCTGCAGCCAGAGAGCAGAAGTAACAGCTGCATGGACAGCCACACCCATAACTCAACCCCACCCTTGGGCCACCAAACGTCCTCGTAGCTTCATCATCTCCACAACAGGAAAACCCATCTTGTGAAACAAGGCTTTCATGGCACTGTCCTCTGGCTGTCCCTTCTCCTGTGTCACAGTTCATCTTGTCACCTCCCTTTTTTCCTCTTCTTTTCAATGGAAGATCATCTAGGCCCCAGATTCTCCCCAAAACATGCTCTTTTTTTAACTCTGAAGGTGCCATTCACCGCTTTCCTTCAGCAACACCCGATTTTCCAGCTAACCCTGAATTTCGTCACCTGGATACTCTTCCATCTTGCTCCTTCCCTCCCACTTCAGTTCTTGTTTCTGGCACAGGGAAACAAAATAACATTTACCAAACTTGCCACACCTGCCAGGCACCATGCTGGGTGCTCTCCGTGTTGCTTCGTCTAAAACAGTAATTAAACTCTCAGGCACCCAAGTTACAAAATCTCATCAAAATCGTCTGTCTCCTCCCTCTGCCGCAGCTCCGCCACCTAGTCAGTGACCACGGCCCAGCAGCGTTCTCTCTCTTTCACTATACAATCTCCTTCTAGGCACCTACTTAACCCCCTTTTTCCCCCACACCCTGAGCATCTCTGTCTTCCATGCAAATGACATGGGATAGTCACCTTCTGCAGCACGTGCCTGCTCAGGACAGGGACCATACTCCTGCCAACCAGCCCATGGGAGCTGTGCCAAACTTGGATCCAACATCCCTTCCAACTTACTACCTACCACTGCCCTGCATGCCAGCTGGGCCCCAGCCAAACCACATGACTCCCCTTCCCTGATGCCATGCTGACCTTTCCAAGCCTTGGCTCATAGTTCCTTCTATCTCGTGAGCCCTCTCCGCCCATTTCTTCATTGGTATCATTTGATACCAATTATTCCTCCAAGGGCCAGTGGAGCCATGGCACCTCCTAAGCATGACTTCGCTTCTCCCCCAGTGCCTTTGTCTTCCTGTCAACTCCAGCTTTACTCATCTCCTGTGGCACTATTTAACTGTGTCCTCTAAGAGACTGGAATTTGCTCGGGGACAAGGAATGAATAAGCCAGTGCTTGTTCTCCCCTCCCCCCAGCCACTGTATCGGATGTACTCTTTCACCAAAACGTGTATCTTTTGCTTCAGCACATATTTTCTCAATGTCTACTTTGCACGTAGGTACTCCCACAAACTCAGGACATAATGATGAACCAAAAAAAGAAAAGAAAAGAATATCTACCTTCACGGGCTTCTCATCTACCAATGAGACAAAGTGTTCATTAGAGATAGGAAAGAAACAGGGTCCTGTACAAGTACAGCGCGACCAGGAGAACTAGCCAAGGAACAAAGGTTGGGACGAGCCTGAAAGAGGAGTGGGGACAGGGAACAAGGACAGAAGTGCTCTAGGTCCAGGCCACAGCTGTGTAAAGACCTTGTGGTGGCAAAACAGAATGAGTGTGGGCAGACACTGTGCAGAAATCAGGGGAAAGATACAAGATGGGTACAGATACATTTCAATAAATGTGTGGCACAAATATAAATATAGTGACCTCACCAATGAGGATACCTTTTTAACCCATTAAACTAACCTTAGATGTCTGATAAAATGCCAAATATAATTTTGTTAAAAATTCTTTCCCAGGGCCGGGGAGTTAGCTCAGTGGTTCCGGCGCCTGTCTCGCAAGCGCAAGGGCCCGGGTTCAATTCCTCGGTAACCACATAACAATACTGGGTGTGGAGATCCACACCCAGCAGCAACCAGTACCACATACCACAGTGCCGGGCGTGGTGGCTCACGCCTGTAATCCCAGCACTCGGGAGGCAGAGGCAGGAGGATTGTGATGTGAGTCTGAGGCTGAGCTCAGGGCCAGCCTGAACCACAAAAGCGAGACCCTGTCTCCAAAAACCTAAAAAAAAAAAAAAAAAATTCTTTCCCACTTGTTCTTTAAAAAGATTAAAACTGACCCAGGCATGGTAGTGCACATCTATGATTCCAGCACTCAGGAGGCTCAGGAAGAAAAATTACTCCAACTTTGAGACCAGCCTGAACTACATAGGGAGACCCTGTCTCAAAAAAATAAAATAAAATAAAGCTGAGTTACTAGCTAGAAATAGAAAAGCATATAAGGCTGGTACATGATTAAAATATAATTCCATAAATACTAAATGTTAGTTTATCCTTGAATCTGAAGTTGGCCAATTGACAAGGATAATGGCCAATTGATAACCCCACATGGGTAAGAAGAGCAGAGGCTACCAAGTGGCTAACCATTGCTGACCACTGCGAAAGTGCACAACGTCCCATGGGGTAGAAACCATATTTCATGTGACAAGTAAGGAAACTGAAGCTCAGAGAGGTTAAATGAATGGTCCAAGGTCACAATAGTGAGAAACAGTAGAGTCAGGCTCAATGGATCTCCACAGCCTGCTACTTAAACACACCCTACACTGCCTTACAAGCCAGCTGTTCTGTTGGTAGCTGGAACCTTATGTATTTACCTCTCCTTGTCATACTGAGGGTCTAAAACCCCTAAATACTGACAATGCAAGAGACAAAACTGTCTCCTAAAGACACATGGAATTTCTGGTGTTAGCTCCCTTCCTCTACAGGTCTCCTTCCCACCCCGACT
>PVIR01032447.1:0-18642 GCA_004026965.1 Petromus typicus
GTCCCATTGCTTCTTAACACTACTGACATTAGCGATTAATTCTAACAATAAATTTCCTTTTCCAGGCCGGGGAGTTAGCTCAGTGGTTCCAGCGCCTGTCTTGCAAGCGCAAGGGCCCGGGTTTGATTCCCCGGTAACCACATACTATACTGGGTGTGGAGACTCATGCCCAGCAGCAACCAGTACCACATACCACAATGTCGGACGTGGTGGCTCACACCTGTAATCCCAGCACCCGGGAGGCAGAGGCAGGAGGATTGCTGTGATGTGAGTTTGAGGCTGAGCTCAGGGCCAGCCTGAACCACAAAGTAAGACTGTGTCTCAAAAAAAAAAAAAAAATCCTTTTCCACTCCACTACATCCAAACCACATCACAGACTCCTAGATTTTGCAAACATTTATCCACAGTAAACCTACCAGCTTCTTAACATAAACAGAAAAAAAAAAAAGATTCCCCAGTGACATTGACAATGAACAGAGGAAAATACTATATCATAATATGTTCATAATATTGCATACAACAAAGGTATACGCCTCCTGTGAAAAGCCCTTACCAGAATACTACATGACCTCAATGAAAGATATTGATCCAATTCAGGTCTTTTTGATCTTTCTGTTTCACCAAAAGATTGAGTAAATAAGAAACTCCTCAAAGAATACAAACTCAACTCATGAGCCTACCCACTAAAGACCTGAGATTGGGTCATAGCTTACAGAATGTTTCCCATGCTACACGCATCCTCATCATGATAATGGGGGCTACAAACACAGACCCTCTCTCTAATGACCAAGGCTTGAAAGGTCAAAAACTATGGAAGATAGATAGATAGTTAGATAGATAGATAGACAGACAGACAGAAAAACAGACAATCAGAGGCATTAGAAGCCCCTGGAATATATATCTCTAGCACTTACTAATAACTAGGGGGGAAAGAATGTGATGGTAATTTTAAAAAAAAGGAACAAAGCTCATGCATAAGGGAGAGTTACAGGGTGGATGGGGGAAGGGAAATATGAGAATCAAGTTGTGTCATACTCTGGTACAAACTCTCAATGTTAAATGAGATGAAGACGTATATTCATAATGTACCAATAAAGACTTGAATTAATAATAATAAAAGTCCAGCTTCTAGTCAGAATTATAAAATTTCAGACTAAAGACCTGTTATTTCACTGTTATCCAGTTTTCAATGATCTGATTGTCTATGATACTAGTTCTTATTCAGAGGTAAATTTTCTCATACACACACACACACAAATCAAATCATAAGCTAAAGAGCTTAATAGCACTGTGACTATGCTTCAAGAACACTGTTGTCATCACATTCCTCCTTGGTCAGACATATTATTCAATACCCTCAATTCAGAGGAGAACTTTTCTGTAGTTCACAATTTCAGAAGCATCAATTCATGTTTGTCTGGATCCAAAGCAGAAATGGTGTAATGAAAAAGACTTTGAAGAGGAAAACTGCTCACATCACATCATGGTGCTTGGGAAACAGAGAAAATGGAGAGAGATATATGCTCATGTGTCACATTGTTTAGTGACCAACCTCTTCTGACCATGAGAAGCTCTCAACAGCACACTTAGCTGCTAAACCCTCCCATGGATGCATTCCTCCAGGAGTGCAATTCCCTCATCCACTTCTGAGTGCATAAGAATTAGGAGACACATTCTAGATCCACATCAAAAAATAGATTAAGGTTAAATATAGTCGTGGGTCCAGCTATGTTCTATTAGGGTGTTCTTTGGGAAAGAAGAGATATCTGAGATCCCAAATGCCATATGAAGACAGAGACAGAGTGATTTTCTACAAAGCAAGAAGAGAGAATTCAGTAGAAAGTAGACTTCTGCTCTTTGGAATGGTGAGATAAAGGTAGTTGTTGAAAATAACTTAGTGTGTGGTATTTTGCCTAGAAGCCTGAGAGGGCCAATACTGTCTAGTCCCCTGAGAGTTACTCATTTCTATTTTCCAATAATGTATACCCATAGAGCCAGAAATGTAGCACAGTGGCACCATGCCTACCTGGAAAGTGCAAGATCCTGAGTTTAATCCCTGTACTGGAGGAAGAAAAAAAAGTATAACCTCATCTATTTAACTAATTTGCCTCTATTTATTATATATTCCAACATTTAATGTGACAATCAAGATGAAATATAAATTCCTTGTCAAGTGAAAGACAAACTACAACAAAATAATTCTAAGAAACTTAAAAAATGTTTGAGAACTCCTTGAGTTACATAAAAAAATCATCCTCTAGTACAGTAGTTTAACCTCTGCCTTTGATAAATATTAAACTGGAAGAAGATTTAGCAAAACCCACCTTATCTGGCCATCATTAGAGGAATACATAAAGAAAGTGTAGCACTTATACATTATGGAATATTTCTGTGCCACAGAGAAAGATAAACACAAATCATTTATGGGCAAATTGATGCATCTTGAGTCCATAATGCCAAGTGAAATTAATCAAATATGTAATTACAAATATTGAATAATTTCTTTTATGTAAAAATATCAGAATGTGAACACATTAAAGAACAAACCAGAGGATAGATAATAGGAAATTAGATCTTCTGTAAAAGGGAAAGGTACCAAGAGATGAGAAAAAGGGAAGGGAAGAAAAAGAAGAAAATTAAGGAAATGAATAAGATGTGTTCTACAAGGATGCCAAGACCTCACAATGAATACAATTATTATGTAATACAAACATGTATTAATAAAAATAAAAGAGACCATAGGAAACTTGAACTTAAAATGTTTCAATATGCTTTGAGTTTTTTTACAGCATGCTTTGAATGATTTATTGTGTCAGGGTCTATGCATGCTGCTTATGCCTCTGAAGGCAAAAGTACACCATGATTCACTACAATACTAGTTGTTTTAATTATCCCATTAGTAATGAACTAATGTTAAATCTTGATTATGAACATAAAAAGGTAGAAATTTCCATATATAAACTAATTAGTTGTCAAAACAAATATAAGGACCTGGACTTCTCTCAAATTTCTAGGAATATTTTTAAATAAAATTAATATTCAAACTGAAACTTTTTTAGTTAAATGACCTAACATAGACTTTAAAAGTCTTTTATATCTTAACTGCAGTCTACAGTGCATCACACTTTATCAGTGTTAGCTAACATAGTTGGATTCCTGCTGGCTTTGTAAGCTTCAATATGTCTGAAGCAGAAGAAAAATGCTAGGTATGAAACTAAAAATTACAAGTTTTTGTATAAATACTTCATAGACTTACTTCATGACAGTAAACACATAGCCTTCCTAACTCACACACATCAGTTTTGAACAGGAGTAATGGGATCATACCCATGCTGCTGCTCATGTCTTAGCTATTTGAAAAACTGCATGACCTGATATAAGTGAAAACATCAGGTAAGCACTTTTCTAGACCTTCTTGGGCCAATTTTGTACAGGAAAACGCAATACATTTTCTATGTGCATGAATGATATCAAAGAAAGCACCAGAAAAGTAATTATATTCTTGGTATATTTTGTGAACCTATACTGATAAGAATACACCCCTGTGAGCTTACACCTGTAATCTTAACTTCTGGAGATTGAGGTAGAAGAGTCTCAAACTGGAGCCCATTCTGGGCAATTTAGCAACACAAGAAGAAATTATTTGAAATTTAATACAATAAAATGAAATGAAAAAGAGCTGGTGATATAGCTCAAGGAAAAGGCTTTTAGTTCAAATTTCAATATGAAAGAAAGAAAAAGTATGAGTTTCTTTGTGAAATGTGAATGCTTTCCCTTTCTTTTGTCAAAGTATTTCAGTATACTGATTGTAGTTTTATATATAATAAGGTTCTCATTTAGGTAAAAATTAACTTTTCGCTGCTTCATTATATTAAATTAACATTTTGTTGTTTTAAATTAACAGTATTGCCATTAACATTATGCTCTACCTTGAGTATTATCCAAAAAAGTAACAGAGAAGTGAAGAATATATTTTCTTCTCTTTTTTTGAGTTTGTAGTAGTAGTATGTACAGAACTGAACAGATGGTATATAAGAATGTGATTTTTAAAAGAGAATATAAGACTATTCAACATCATTAATCATTAAAAATTTCTAAATTAAATCTATTATGAGTTTTAAATTATTTTCTCTTATTATAACTAGAATTAAAAATAATTAAAATATCAAATGCTGGTAGTCCTGAGGAAAAACTAGATCTATCACATGTCACTTTCTGGCACAGTTCTAGCATTATATAAAACTAAATAGACATTTATTATTTAAGCTAACATGTATTTCCTGATCATTTCCAAAACAAAACAAAAAAATGGTACTTCTGTAATAAAAATTCTAATACAAATGTAGTCAAGAAATTTATTTGTAATAGCCAAGAAAAGGAAATAACTAAAATGTATTTTAATAGTGAATTGTTAATATGTAACACATCCATATGACAGAATACTGCACTGCACAGTAACAAAAAAGGGAGAGAAGTTCCCTGATACGGAGATAGTCATCAATAAATGAGTGGATTTTAAGAGAATGATGGCTTGTAACTAAAAAATTAATATTTTAATAATTTATCATTAATATATTGGATATTCATATTAAGATTTAGAGTTACTTGATGATTTCAAATAAAATTCAATTTTAACTATAAAAACTTGAAATAGAAGTTATAAATTTTGATATATACATCTCCAGTACTTCTCTCTCTGTCTCTGTCTCTCTATTTTTGTCTTTTTCAAATACTGACATTCATATAATACTTTAAATATGTATCATGGACATCTTTTAAAGTTTAGAAATTACAAATCCATTGTTTTTAAAATTCAACTTTTTATTGTTATATTATATATACACATGAGAATTACTTTCAACATTGAGAATTTGTAACAGTATATAATATTACATGACTTAATTCTCATTTTTTCCCATTCCCCTACCCACCTTACAACTTTCTACATCCTATATGCATAGGTCTTTCCTTTTTTTTATTATTAACATCGCATTATTTTTCCCCTACTTACTTGCCACTACACCCCATTTCTTTTCAAATATTTTCTATTTCACAGTATCAACTTTATACTCTAGAACTCATTTACATCTTCATTTTATCATATCAGAGAAAAGATGCAATATTTACATATCTGTGATCTATTTATTTCAGTTATGAGGATGATGTCCTCAAGGTACATGCATTTGAGTAAGGATGACTCAAACTTATCATTTTAATGACAGAGCAATACTTCATTTCATAAACGAACCACATCTTTATTCCAGTTGATGGACATTTGACTGTTTCTAAGATTTAGAAAACACAAACTGAGCTGCTATAAACATGGATGCACATATGTCGCTATGATATGAATCTTTTAATTCTTTTGTGTATATACCTAGCAGAGTGATGGCCAGGTCAAATGGGACCTCCAATCCTAGGCTTCTGAGTTTTCTCCAGACTGATATTCCCAGAGGTTGTACAAGTCTACATTCATACCAACAGTGGAGAAGGGTTCCTTCTTCTCCACAGCCTCATCAACATTTGTTGCTGGTTAATTCTGAAATAGCAGTCATTCTTTGTGGAGTGAGATGAAATCTCAGTGTTGTTTTCATCTGCATCTCTCGAATGTCCAATGGTATTAAGCATTTCTTCATATACTTTTTAGCTGCTCTTACTTCTTCCTCTGAAAAGTGTCTGTCCATTTTAGATAGCTGTTTTTGAATAGGGTCTTTAAATGTGGATAGGCTGATGTTTTAAAGCTTTTTATATATTCTAGATAGTAGCCCTTTGTCTGAGAAACAGCTGGTAAAGATTCTTTCCCATATTGTTGGTTGCTTTTACTCTTTTGATGGTTTCCTTTGCTGTAAAGAAGAGTTCTAATAGAATGAGATCTCATAAAACAGGTTTAAATAAATGCAAATGGATTGAAGTTATCCCCTGTATACTGATATACTGCCTTGAAATTGGAACTGAATAGCAAAAGAAAGTCCAGGACCTCACAAACACATGGAAACTGAACAACATTCTGCTGACCATCAGTGTGTCACAGAAAAATTAAAGAAGAAGTTGTACAGTTCTTACAACTAAACAATAACCTCAATACAATATACAGAAATTTATGGGACACAATGAAAGCAGTTCTCTGAGGAATATTCATAGCAGTGAATGCCTGCATCCAGAAAACAGAGCAAGCTCAAAAAAAAAATCTCAAAGCTTACACTAGGTAAGAAATTATAAGGATCAGGGCAGTA
Organism: Petromus typicus; assembly: GCA_004026965.1. NCBI lineage: Eukaryota > Metazoa > Chordata > Mammalia > Rodentia > Petromuridae > Petromus > Petromus typicus. The sequence continues at coordinate 6,234 of PVIR01032447.1, forward strand.
ATTAATGCTATACAGACTAAGAGAACAATAAAAAAATCAATGAATTGTAGAGTTGGTTCTTTGAAAGGATAAACAAAATTGATAGACCCTTAGCCAACCTTATGAAATTAAGGAAGGAAAAGGCTCAGGTCTATGCTATTAGGAATGAGAAGGGGGAAATTACTACTGACCCAGAGGAAGCCCAGAGGATAATAAACACCTATTTTGAAAATTTGTACTTCAATAAAATGGAAAACATAGAAGAAATGGATAGATTTTGAGATACATATGAACTTCCAAAACTGAATAAAGAAGATACAGAAATGTTAAACACTTCACTACCAATCTGTGAAACTGAAAATGTAATTTAAAAAAACTACCAATAAAGAAAAGCCCTGGTCCTGATGGCTTTATGGCTCAATTCTACAAAACTTTTAAACAAGAGTTAGTGCCTCTACTTCTTAAACTCTTTAATGAAATTGAAAGGGAAGCAGTACTCCCAAACTCATTCCTGGAAGCAACCATTACCTGATTACAAAAGCAGAGAAAGACCCAACCAAAAAAGAGAACTACAGGCCAATCTTCTTAATGAATAATGATGCAAAAATCCTCAGTAATATTCTGGCAAACAGAATTCAGAGAATCATCAAAAAGGTTGTACACCCTGACCAGTTGGATTCAACCCAGATATGCAAGGATGATTCAACATATATAAATCAATAATGTAATACACTATATTAATAGACACAAGGACAAAAAGCATATGGTCATCTCAGTTGATGCAGAAAGGGTGTTTGACAAAATACAGCACCCATTTATGTTCAAAACCCTACAGAAAACTAGAATAGATGGTCTCTATCTCAAACTAATAAAAGCTATCTACGAGAAACCATCAGCCAGCATCATACTAAATGGTCTTTTATTATTATACCATAAATTATTTAACCATTCACAAATGGGATAATTCAGTATGTCTTGTATTTCACTGTTATAGCTTTGAGACATCTTTTAAAATGTATTATTCTATTTGTTCTGCAACTTATGTTCTACACAAATGACCATTATCTATAATTTGGTTGATTTAAGTAATTTTCCTTGAATTTAACTCTGTTCAAGAGATACAGCAGAATTATACTTATACTTTGGAAAGGGAACTAACAAATTTGATAAGTAGTTTAGAATGGTGGAAAGCCTAGGAAATTAAAAACAATTATAAAACTAGATGATATAATGTATATTAAAACAGTAAGCTCCAAGTGGAAAAGAAATTTCTTCCATGGGAAAAGTTCTCTACATAAAGAACTTTAGGCTGGGTACAACAGCTCACTCTGCACACTTCTAAGGACTGTGATTGGCACAAAGTTAGGAGATGAAAAAATGAACACTACAAAATAAAATACAATGAATAAAGGGTTTACTGTATTTCAAAAAAATGAATGTTTAATTTGCATAGATATTTAGAGTATGAAAATCAATGTCATTTTCTTAATTTGTTTATATATATGTATTGTAAAATAGAAAACACATTCACTGATATTTCAACACGTGGGATACACATACATACACACATGTGTATACACACACATACATATACATATATTCATATAGGTAATGTATGCATGGTGCCATGTTCCATAAATCTTTATTTGAATATTAGTTTGTTCTCATTCATCATATCAAACCCTATAGTATTAATTTCCACTTTTCTATAATGACACACTGTTTGTATTTCGGATGGAGACATACCTGACAACAAATACATATTTCTTCCAATTTTTAAAATCTCTTACATTGACTAAAGTAATATTTTGCAGAGTATATAAATATTGTTAAATTTTTAAGTAAAAAATATTTATAATTATTCAAATATTATAAAATCATGACTGCATTTGGTTGTTTTTGAAAAAAATGTGTTACTTTTTTATCGTTATATGTCATGAATGGAGAAATTTTGTTTCTCAAACCTTCACCCTGGTGTTTGATTTATGGCATACTGACTCACATCAAGGTTTCCCACAATATGTGCTCGCACACCCTTGTAATCAGCTAACCAATAAATCTCATTTAGAAGCTAAAGGAGCAACCATGAAATGTGTGAGAGCAGAGACAGGATGAAACAGTACAAAAAGAAAGCCCATGGGTACTTCTCAGATATTTCTTGTTAGTACACATTCATTTCTTAATTTAGCCCCCCAAAACTGACAGAAGTAAATATTTCACTATGGGATAAATCAGAACAATTATGTTAACTTAAATAAAAGGATTGGGAGCTACATACTGATATAAAAATATTTGATAAAACTTCAAAAATTATGTGATAATTTTCTTTTGCTAATTTGTACCATTTGTAATTATTTTAGATGTAAGTGAAATGCAATGCTAAAAGAATTTCTGTCTTACCAAATAAATACTCCCACAAAAAAAGAGCCCCAGATTCTGACCTTTTGGATGAAAACAAGAGCTCAAAAGTCACATGCATTTTTTTTTTCTAGTCTTGGCTGTCATTTTTGAAAGCATAATGCCACTGGCAAGTAACGGTGCTTATATTTGCTGTCACTTTTTACAGTTCTGTAAATATGTATTTAGTAGGAACTGTGAATGTGGTTATAAGACTAAAACAAAGAAAATAGATGGTGTTCTCATTCTGCCACTAAGGCATAAAGAAATATTAACTTTTTCTTTATTGGTGACACTCGGCTAAAAATCCTTGTCCACTTCTCTGACACATCTCAGAGATGATTCAAGATACATGTCTAGGCTCTCCTACTACCTGGCACTTTGCAATATTTGCCAATCTGGAAGTTACTACCCCTCAAATATGATCTTTATTAAAGGGATTATGCTTTGGTCAGTTTTTCTCTTACCAGGATAAATAACTGATATTCCTCAGGGTAAAGGCCAAAAGATTTTCTCTGTCTCACAGTTTCAGAGGTTTGAATCTAGGGTTGGCAAGATCCCTGGTGCAAACATAGATGGAGAAGCAAAGGAAAGCTGCTCAACGCATGGAACCCAGAAAGCAGAGCTAAGAGGAAGAGCACCTGTGAAGGAAGGGCCAGGGACTTGATACAGTGTCTAAGGTCGCACTTCTATAACCCAAGTGGACACACTCAGAAGCATGCTTTATTAACCTGCTGAGCATCTGTCAAATGAATTAGGTTGACAATTAAAATTAAAAACAAAAATTAGAATATTTATGTATGACTTTAGTCCAAAATGATGGTACTAGTGTGACAAGAATAAATAACAGGCCATGACAGTTTCTTTACAGAGAGAGGACTCTATTTACCACCTATAAAAACAATATTCTCTAGGCTTAGTTTGGATGGGGTGACCTGATTTATAAATCTAGATAAAAGGAGTAGCAGCAAAGTACCAAAACAAAAATGAAAAAAATAGACCTTAGAAAGTCTCTTTGGGAACACATGACTGGAGAATTCTTCAGAATGATGAATATATTATATTATATTGATAGTATATGAGTTATATTTTCTCTCAAATATAAAGTTGTACTGGGACAGGGTGTTTAATTTTTCAGATGCATTTTGTTTTGTTTTTGTTTGCTCTACCGAGGATCAAACTCTGGCCTTGTGCTACCTAGGTAGCCATGTTACCACTTGAGCTAAATCCTCAGCTCAAATACATTCTGGAAGTAGAGATGTAATTTATATTTGAGGAAATGGAGCAAACAGAATATTAAGGGCATTACTGGAATATAATCATTAATCCAATGGAAAGAACAAGTTGAAAAAGAGACGATCTTATATGTGAAAATTTAACCCCTTAGTAGACATTTCTCTGCATGTATTAGATTTATCAAAGGGTGTGATTAGAAGTTCAAGCCAATTTTATTTAAATTGACTATGTTAGGGTGACACTATGGTATGTATGTTCTTCATAGCTTATTAATTTATAGAATACCACACTTTAGAGTTATCACATTTTTTAATTTCCTCACATTTGTTATTGAATCATTATTAGTCTTCCAGTTGGTAGGTATTATTGTTGTAATAAATATCTTTTTTTTTTTTTTTAGGTTTTTTTAGATAGGGTCTCGCTTTGTGGTTCAGGCTGGCCCTCAGCTCAGCCTCAAACTCACATCACAGCAATCCTCCTGCCTCTGCCTCCAAAGTGCTGGGATTACAGGCGTGAGCCACCATGCCAGGTGCTGTGGTATGTGGTACTGGTTGCTGCTGGGTGTGAGTCTCCACGCCCAGTATTGAATATGGTTTCTGGGGATCGAACCCAGGTCCTTGCGCTTGCAAGACAGGTGTCAGAACCACTGAGCTAACTCCCCAGCCCTGTAATAAATATCTTGTGCACTCTCCTAGGGATGCTTAGAGAATATTACACTGCTGCTTATTTATATTTCCTCTTGAGAAATGTATTTTACATCTTCTCTTTAATATTTATATTTAAAAAGCTAGAAAGATTTTGTTCCCCTAGGCAATGTAATTTGCAAAATAGTATAAGTGGATAATCTAATATACGCTCTTTTTTAGGGGTAAATCTCTCACCAGTTTCGTGTGAACATCTCTGTGTGGTCAGGCAGCTCATCCCTACACTCCAGCATTTGAGTGGAAAACCTGCTATAAAAAATTTCGCTGAATTCAGAGAGGGGAGATGCCAGGTGTTGGCATTTAGTTAAAACAGTGAGCCAAAGTCAGCAGCCAGGACATAGTCACTTCCAGCAGAGCAGAAGAGGCTACAGCTAGAAAAAGCATTTATTCCCCAATTTCCCATTTTCCCCAAGGAACAACATCAGCTGAGATTCAGGGGAACCAGCACCCACGTGGGGATCTTCTTCCTGCAGAGGGAGATATAAGTGGGAGGTTTCTGCTATTTTATGGACCCAGAGATGGGGAAAAGGAAGAGAATGTGCCAGGAGAGTAAAAATGTCTGAGTGGAGAAAAGTCTTTAAATTTTCCTCATAAATACTCCCATCCAGGTACCTACATTAGGAGTTTTAGGGTTCACCATCCAGAACCAACCATACACTCTGCTATTGTGCAACAAAAAAATGTTTCTTGAATCTATGTGAGAACAATCTTCTGGTAAGTTATACATTAGTTAAGTGTTCAGAGCACAATTGTACATTAAGCAAACAATAGCAAAATCCTTTGAAGATAAGAAGTGAATAGTTTCCAGTCACTTATTAGGCAGAAGAGGCTGCCAAGTCCATTAGAATGCTGGGTATCTTCACAGACCATATAGTCAGAAGTCCTGCATGGTAATTAATCTGTCCCCAATAAAAAAAGTTCACATATCAGAGAAAAGTAGATAACATGTTTCTGAAAGAACATAATTATATTATAAATGCAAATTTTGAAATATTTAGTCTCATCTTTAAAAAAAGAGAGAGTACATGTCTTTCATAGACCATGATATCAGAAGAGAATGTTTCATGAGTTACTATAGCTGCATTTTGACCAGTGAGAGTAGAAGCAACTTTAAAAGGCTTCATTCAGCCTATGTGTGAATTTAATTTATTTTAATAAGTCAAGGGCTTTTAATGTGTTAATGCTATTGTGTGCTATATATGTTATACTATTACAAATAATAAGCTCATTTAAGGTTCTAGGTAGCAACACTCATAATGTAATACCAAGCGATGTAGTAAAACATCACTCATAATCCTTCTCCCAGTGGCGTTAATCTCCAAATAATATTTAAAATAAAATATTTAAATAAATAAAATATTATCTCCATAAATTTTATCTTTATTCTCTTGCTTTTTATTTACTACCTGGAACTTGATGATAGAGTTGGCAAATATCTTGTAGAAAAAAAGAAAAATGTCAATCTTCAAAAGTGACATCCTGTGGTGACAAGAGCAAATGACAGCAATATACTATCTATACCTAGTTTTTCCTCTCTTGTGTTTGGAATACATGTAGATGTTCACCTTGAAATATGGGAGTCCTTGTATCATTGATAAGTCAGAAGAAAATAGAACTCTATGAAGTAAAATAATGAATTTCTTCTTGCTGCTTTTAATTTTTAAGTACATTGAAATGCATATACATGCATAGAAAGCATTAAATATATTCAGGATGCCCTGTGATTTTTACTAAATATTATTCAAAGATAGTAGTTACATATTTTAGAATAATATTAATTTTAGGAAATAAACTTCAATATTGTAGCATTAACTAAACTATGAATCTTACTTTTTTTCTTATTTTTTGAATTATTTACCATTTCACATGTGTCTTGTTTCTGTTTGTGTATAGATTTTCTATGCAATTGGGTTATCCATATGCCTACTTATAAAATTACCATTGTGTAATAAACTACTAAATTACAGAGTTTCTTTATCTGAAGTATTCCCTCATATTACTCTTTATATTCTAAACACAAGACCAAACCTTGCCCCTCATAACCCTCATTATTCTCTTCCACTGCCATGTTCAAACTATCATACAGCATAACATCATGTAAATAAAATCATATAATATTGGAATTTAGAAATAAATCTTTAGCAGAACCAATAATGATTCTATATAAATTCATCTAGCTAAATATTCATCAATATTTTTTGTTGTTGTTGTTGAATACAAGTCATGGCATAGATATCCCAGTTTATTTAAATATTTACCTATTGAAGGACATTTGTTTATTTCTAGTGCAGGACAATTATATTTTATAAAAAATTCATATTTGGACATTAATTTATAAGTTTTAAAAGAATGAGAATGTAGTTTTCACTTAATCACCTAAGTTTAGCTGAAGCTTTATATGTGTGACAGATGCATAGTTTTATAAGAAATTCCAATATTTTATCCATTTTCCAAAGTAGCTGTCAAATGATATCGCTCTGCTGCCTTTGTCAGCAGGATCAGTAAAAAGCAGTTTATGAGATGAAAGTCTAACAGTAAGAGAAGGGTCTTAAGCTCTTTATGGTTGAACTACAGCCAGACTACTTCTCTCCCATTTTAAGAACTTTAAGATTAGTTTCATCTATATCAGAAGATTTGTATGCATGATTTTATTCATATTTAACTCAAATGTATGGAGTGAGTATATTTTGACTTGATAGAATTAAACTGACACCATATAGGTAAGCATCAATTTAATATAAAAGATAAAAAGTTATTTTTCATAGTGTCTCAGAGTATGTCTGCATACTAATTTAGATTCAACTTATTTTAATCATACTTAGATGGATAATTACTGTTTATAGAGACTATAATGGAAACTATAGTGCCTGATAATATAGGGTTACAACATCACACACAAACATACTCATCAGAGAATATTATTTTTTCCCATATTGAATAAATGTATTTCATGACACACAAACTCAACTGACTACTGTCTTTCACAGTTAAATTTGGGAAATGTTTTCAAATGGCTGCTTAGGCATGTGGCTACTTGCTAATCCAAACTGCCATCCACAGCAAGGTCTGCTCATCCAATTTGGATACCTCTAAGAAGCAGAGAAACAAGCTCCATTGCTCCTTAGCCCGTGCTGTTTTCCATTCATGCAAAGAATAACCACATCTTTTTCTCAGTAACTTTTTCTGTCCAATCAGTTTGCTGCATTGTTTCTTTTGTAGTTAGTTCACATGGTGTGATGGTTAATTAATAATGTCAGCATGAGAAATATGGTTAAGAGAAACCTAATGAAATTGGCTAACAATTGTACATCCTGGGGTGTGAAAGACTCACTTTAGAGTGTGGAAGAGCCACCCTCAAAAGGCTCTTCACCTGGGTGGTATAGCAGGGAAGTGAAGAAGACAGATCTGCTTCTTCTGTTTCTTCACAGGAGATGGTTATGGTTTGTGTCTAAATTATCTCCCTAAAACCTCATGCAGGAATAGGTGATGTTTTCAGACATGGCTGAATCTAGGGTTTGGGATGCTAGGTTAAAGGTGTGCAATTACTAAATCAGTGCACTGATTGATTAATTGGTACCACTCTACTTCTATCATTCTGGATAACACAAAAGGGCAGAGAGATGCCATGAAGATTATCTTGTTTCTCTAGACCTTCAGTCCACCATGAACTGTTGCTTCTCTGCCATCCGCCACTCTGCATAGAGTTAGCCAACTATGGACTGAAACCTCTACAAGTTGTGAGCTAAATAAACTTTTGTTCCCTTAACTTCCAGGTGTTAAGTATCTTGTCTTAGCAGTGAGAGAAATAACTAAGACAGAGCTACAATCTTCACCTTGACCTAGGATGTCATCTCCTACCTTATAGTTCTGACTGTTCATATTTTATGTCAAATCTTCAGGCTTCTGACACAGACCCTATAGCCTTCCATTCCAGACCCAGTGACCTCTTGACTCTGACTTGAACAGGCCAATGTAGTGAGCTCCAGGCTTTCACTAAATTTCACAGTCTCTGGTGTGCAGACAGACCCTCTAGACTTTCTTATCAGACTCTTTGTGTAAACATTTTAAACAAATCTTGCAAATTCATATAGATTTCTACATCTTGTGTTGTATCTCTTTCTCTAACAAAGACTGACTCTCACTGCTAAGACAAGATACTTAACACCTGGAAGTTAAGGGAACAAAAATTTAACAAAATAATCAAAATCTGTTAGAAAAGTGAAACAAATCACCTGTAAGAAAGACCATATCAGAAATACAACAGACTTCTCAATACAATTCTTAAAGTAAAAAAGAGTTTGGAATGAAGTGTTTTGCCGTGCCTCCGCTGAATAAGGCATGACAAAATAGGGACTGGGGTCCCAGGTGGACGACCCCTGTGCTTGAGGCTTGAGGCTCCCCAGGCCTAGAGCCTGAGTTGAGTATGCTTCGCCAGGAGGTGCGCAGTTAGCCCAGCAGTATGTAAAAAAAAAAAGCCGCTTTCTCCCTTCTAAACTATTCTGTTTTTCCCTGTGAACTGTTCTGTGCTTTCTCACCAAGCAAAAATAACATAAACAGAAAACACCTTGTTAGACACAATAAGTTTCAGCTAGAATAAAATAATATGGCCACCTGGCAAAAATAAATTAATGCTCACATAAAATCTATGGGAACAAGATTAAAGAAACAACAAAGATCCATTTCCTTAGAAAAGTTGTGTACAAAACACACTGATCTATAAAGATTTTTATGGTCATGAGAAAATCATCACTGTCTCACACGACCTTACACAATGTCAAAATGATTGATCACTGTTCTGTTTCTGTTATTTTTTCCTTGAACTTTTGTTAACCTATAATAATCACCCTTATTTTACAAGCCGAAAAATCATGTATAAAAAAAGACTTCACTTCAGTAAAAATTACAACAACATCACCAGCCTCTCTTGTGTTAGTGTGTTGTCTGTCATCGCCAATTCCGTCCATTCCTGACTTCAGTGCTCCCTAGATCCCCACGCCGTGAGCGGTCCGTGGCAAGTGGAGCCCGAACAGGGATGTGAAGCAGATAATTTCTTTCTTTCTTTCAGTCTTTTATTCCACTGGACGAATAGGATCCCGCGGAGAGATCTACAGTCTCGCCGGAACAAGGTAATGCCGGTTACAGGTGGGTAATCATTCACTTCAGAAGCAACAGGATGGGTCAGTCACATTCATCAGGAAAAAGGCTTTTCCTTTCAGTTTTAAAACATATGTTAGCTGATCGTGGTTTACAGGTGTCGGATGTTTCTACATCAGAGTTTTATGATTATCTGCTAAAGGTTCTCACATGAGGAAGAGCCGATTCCCCGACAAGTTTTTCCATTGTGAGTACAGATTAGAGACATGTTGATGGAAAAATCTGACATGGAGTTTTTAACAGAGGAAGCTACATCGGAAGCGGAAGAAGAAGCTGTTCCTGTAGCTCCACTAACGTCAAAAGGAGATGGGACAGTAAATACATCTGAGGGGGATGATAAATGGGACTTAGAAGAGGAAACAACAAAATATCAGTTGGATGAGGACAGGGACCATTATGATAGGTTCTTGATACAAAACGTGAGGCGAACTAAAGTGAAACCAAAGCCAAAACCTAGAAGACACAATGGATGTCGCCTCACGATTGGCATCAGACAGCCAAGACAACGTTAAGTCCAGGAGATTATGTGCTGTGGAGAATGGAATATGAGGAAAGGGCAAAAGAAACAGTAAAAAAAGACATCAGAGACAAGAAAAAAAAGACAGAAACCCACAATGGACATGCTTTTGGGGACAGGAGAATATTTAAACCCTCAGTCACAAATTAAAATACCAAAGGCCATCCTTAAAGATGTTACTACCAATACATTGATGGCTTGGAGGGCGCTGCCCCCTCCCAGAACCAAAGAGAGCACCTTGACAGGTATAAGACAGGCAAATGAAGAGAGTTACCAAGAATTTATAGCTTGATTAGAAAAAGTCATACAGAAAATGATGCTACCCAACAAAAAAAAAAAAAAAACAGACATGCTATTAAAACAACTAACAGCTGCCCAAGGACTCAGGCGAGCCTTTCACTTAACCAGGGAACAAACTAGACAGATAGTCAAACAATACAATTACTGTCCCCTGGGAGGGGCTGCATTAAAAATGGATGTTAACCCCAGAGGGTTAAAACCTCTGGCTCTCTGACAGATGGATATAACACATGTCCCCACATTTGGGAGGCTGTGCTATGTCCATGTGTGTGTAGACACCTTTTCACATGTCATATATGCCTCTGCTAGGACAAGAGAAACAATCAAAGATGTTATTCAACACCTATGTGCTACATTTACAGCCATGGGTAAGCCTCACAAAATAAAGACAGATAATGCCCCAACATATACAGCTAAAACATTTGAAGTGTTCCTACAACAGTGGAACATTCAACACATCACGGGTATTCCTTACAATCCCCAAGGTCAAACAATCATAGAGAGGACACATCAGGTCCTGAAGACAAAAATAGAAAAAGTACAAACAGCTAATACATATCTTTTTCCACATCATATCTTGACACATGGGGTCTAAATGATATATCCAATAAATTGACAAAAAATATAAAGAATATTAACCCCTTATCCTGGTGACATTATATTATTATAGGTATTGTTTTCTTGCTTATAATTATAATAGTAAGCTTGGTTTTTCCTTGTCTATTTCGTGTTGTCCTTACTTCTCTTCATGTGACACAACATGATCTTTTTAAACTTCGTTTAAAAAATAAAAAAGCGGGAACTGCCACACCCCCGCTGAATAAGGCGTGACAAAATAGGGACTGGGGTCCCAGGTGGACGACCCCTGTGCTTGAGGCTTGAGGCTCCCCAGGCCTAGAGCCTGAGTTGAGTATGCTTTGCCAGGAGGCGTGCAGTTAGCCCAGCAGTATGTAAAAAAAAAGCCGCTTTCTCCCTTCTAAACTATTCTGTTTTTCCCTGTGAACTGTTCTGTGCTTTCTCACCAAGCAAAAATAACATAAACAGAAAACACCTTGTTAGACACAATAAGTTTCAGCTAGAATAAAATAATATGGCCACCTGGCAAAAATAAATTAATGCTCACATAAAATCTATGGGAGCAAGATTAAAGAAACAACAAAGATCCATTTCCTTAGAAAAGTTGTGTACAAAACACACTGATCTATAAAGATTTTTATGGTCATGAGAAAATCATCACTGTCTCACACGACCTTACACAATGTCAAAATGACTGATCACTATTCTGTTTCTGTTCTTATTTTTTCCTTAAACTTTTGTTAACCTATAATAATCACCCTTATTTTACAAGCCAAAAAAATCATGTATAAAAAAAGACTTCACTTCAGTAAAATTACAACAACATCACCAGCCTCTCTTGTGTTAGTGTGTTGTCTGTCATCGCCAACTCCATCCATTCCTGACTTCAGTGCTCCCTAGATCCCCACGCCGCGAGTGGTCCGTGACAGTGTTTTAAGTTTTAAGTGAAAATAATCCACAATCCATATCAATATACCTTCAAAAATTATCTTCTGGCTCAGTGGTTCTGGCACCTGTCTTTCAAGTTCAAGGGCCTGGGTTCGATCCCCTGGTAACCACATGCAATACTGGGCATGGAGACTCACACGCAGCAGCAACCAGTACCACTTACCAGAGTGCCAGATATGGTGGCTCACACCTGTAATCCCAGCATTCTGGAGGTAGAGGCAGGAGGATTGCTGTGATATGAGTTGGAGGTTGACCTCAGAGCCAGCCTGAACTACAAAGTGAGACCCTGTCTCAAAAAAAAAAAAAAAATATATATATATATATATAGATTTTTTTTAACAATTTTTGCAGAAATATAGTACCTGCATACTAAAGAATATGGAAAATATTTGGAAACCTCCACTGCTGAATTGCACAGAAGTATTAGAAAAGATCTAATTCCACTATTCCTCAACATTTGGAAAATAATAATTCAAGAAACAGGAACCTGGAGAAAAGCAATTGTAGACATAATTGTAAACAACGTGGATTTCCAGCCAAAACTGATCAGAAGAAAAAAAGAAGATCACCATATACATGTTATGGGAATGATCCAACC
>PVIR01032448.1:0-18732 GCA_004026965.1 Petromus typicus
TCTCACTCTGTCCTGACTGATCAGGGTTCTTCAGTCCTATTTCCCACAATGAGGCTCCCTGTTCAGTTTGTGGGGCTGCTGCTGCTCTGGATCCCTGGTAAGGGTGCTGGGAAATGAGGAGTAGGAACGGGGTGAGAGTGTGACTGCCGGGGTTGCAGTGAGGCCAGGGCATCTCTGTACATGGGTGAGATTGTAGCCCCGGCTTGGAGCCTGGGTCTGCGTGGTTTGCATCAGTGAGTGGAGAAGATTCCGAATAGAGGAAGGACATATCCTCTCATGAAGACTGTCAAAGGAAAGGCAGAGATAATCTGATGAATGTGAGAAGTTTCTACATGATGAAAACACTAGAATCTATCTCACAACTGTTTTTTTATTTATGTATAAAAGTAACAAAACTACTTTAGTTTGATACCTTCAAAAGAGACAAAAGTATGACAATAGTTCATGATGTTCTCCATGACCTCTGCTTTCTCTGCAATGATTTAGGTTCCACTGCAGATGTGGTGCTGACACAGACCCCATTGTCTCTGTCCACCACCCCTGGAGAGACAACCTCCATCACCTGCAGGTCCAGTCAGAGCCTCCTCTACAGTGATGGAAACACCTATTTGTACTGGATGGTACACAATCCAGGACAGGCTCCAAGAAGTCTCATTTATAAGGTTTCAAACAAATATACCGGCATCCCAGACAGGTTCAGTGGCAGTGGGTCAGGGGCAGATTTCACTCTTACAATTAGCGGGGTGGAGCCTGAGGATGCTGGAGTTTATTACTGCTGGCAACATACACATGCTCCTCCCACAGTGATACAGCCCCAAACACAAACCTCCCTGCCCACAGAGGCCCAGCTGTCCTGTGTGCTGCTGTCTGGGGAGCAGCACAACAGAGCCTCTGAGTCCCTGTGAGAGGAAGAGGGTGAAGATCTCAGAACCACAAGCTGCATCTGAGGCCTCTGCCCAGGACTGAGTGAGGAAGACAACAGAGCAGCAGGGCCTGGCTCTGGAGAGGATTCTGACACAGGGGGAAGGATAGAGCTGAGTTCAAGAGGTTTCTTTGGCCCTTGAAATTTCTTTCTATTTATAAACCTGGATAAAAAAATCAAACATGCCATTTATATCTAGTCCAAAATGGTAAATAACATGCAAATGACATCACACTGGCACTTTCCTGGCACTTCACTCCTACCCTGTCACCACCAGAGGGGATGTGGAGGTGACACACCATCCTCTCAGCCTGATTGTCACTCTGCAGAGCTCATCCACCTTAGGAGGGCAGAGACAGAAGGTCAGTTCTGGGGTCCAGAGTGGCCCCAGAGCCACAGTGCTGATCACGGTGCCCAGTTCCAGATCTCATTAACTCCATGATTATTAAGGGTCCAGTTAGAAAACGTCAGTCAGGTCATGTGTTTCTCATCACTGCAGCAGGACAAAGCAGAGCTTCAGACATGTGAGTTTGCATCACTGTGTCCTAGGGACGACCTGGGAGCAGTTGGAGGATAATTGTTTGATGATACTCACAAATAAAGCTACCTTGGGAGGAGGATAAGTTCTCAGAACATTTCCAACAGAGATTGATAGCACTTTGACATGGGTTTTATGGCCAACTGGTGTGTCTGCTCTCAGTCAGTACTCACTAAGACACACAAGACAGTCTCTGAAAGGACTTTCTTTCTAAGTCTTCTGCAGGCAAAGATGGAGTCACCATCTAGCAATTGTAGGACTAAGGCCATGCACCTCACACCTCCTCCCTTTCCTTATGAGGGCTGGTAAAGCCGACTAAGCCCAGTTTCATTCTTTTTGTGGAAAACCTCATAGACCATTTCTATCCCCCAAAAATGAATATAGGACAAAAGAAAATGTACACAGTTTTAAAAAGGGATAGTTGGTTCCTATCATCCAATTCCTGACCTTTGACACAGCTCACAAAATGAAGATTAAAAGCTCCATGGAGACACCTTTAAAACTTCAGTCCAAGTCAGTATGTCCTCACCTTTCTAGGCCTGCTCAAATGATGGCAGGTGTTGTGAAGATGGGCAAATTCTGGTCACATTTTATATCAGAATAAATAAGTTAGATGAAAACTGGACATGAGCTGAGACAGATAAACCTAATCAAAGAGCACCGTATGCTTGGAAATGAACCACTGGAAAATCTGTGATGATCTGTACTCAGAATAAAAGAAAGACATAGCAATTAAGAGAGGCAGAGACACAAGGACCTGGACTGGAACATACTTCAGGTGTGGAGATGGCACCAGACTCCAACCAGCGACATACCTCAGACACAGTCATGTGTGATAATCAAGAGCTCTGGGAAATGATTGAGCTGGAGACTCAAACAAAGGCGAAGAAGCTATGTTTGGCAGGGAATGAGCATGAGGAGATGAGGGTGCACTGGTCCCCGCCACATAACGCAAACTGCAGAAGTCAAGACTCAAAGAGGACCCTATACTGGCAGCTGCAGAGTAGGAGAAAGAAATAGAGAGAGAAAAAGACAGACAGACAGACAGACAGAGAAACAAACACAGATGCATAGAGAAAGGAGGAAAACTGAGATCCAAGAGCCAGTCCAATGATTTAAGAATGTCTCTTTAATACAGGCCTAGGAGAGAATTTGGGGAAGATGGTGGAAAGGTAAAAGCTGGAGACCAATGCCTACCTATAAGTTGTTCTTATTCCTGAAAACAGCAGTTTGGGGGCGAGGGGAGGAAGGACAGCAGAGAAATCTAGATCAAAGAGATCAGAAGCAAATATCAGTTAAGGCCAAAGAAAGAAGAGCGACCTAGGAGCCGTCTGTCCCTTCTTCCCTCTCCGAAGAGAGGGAGGGGCAACCAACCTGCTGGGACCACACACAGGCACCCCAGTGAGAGGGGACAATGCACAGCCAGTCTCCAAGACACAAGTTCACGGCAAGGAGCACAACTGCACGTGGGACCACTGCGGACTGTGTTAAAGTAGAACCGGACTCGCGGGAGAGGACAAAGGACCCATGCAAGGAAGCCCCGCCTATCGCCCGACCAGACCAAGGATCCACGCTGTCAGGAGAAAACATCCTGAGCTCCTGAAGGATCAGCCAAGATCATCTCTACCACATCGAACCAGCGATCCCAAGGCCTGCAGCTCTGGGTCACCCCAACTCTGGACTCAAACTGGACCTTAGTTCCAGCCCCGCCCTCCCGCCATATGGAAGGGGGCGGGCCCTGCTCTCAGACCTGTGAACCTCAGCATCGATGAGTCTCTGGGTCCAGAGCCACCTACAGGACACTAGACTCGCATCAGGGGGAAACCAGCAACTTCACAGCTCTTTTTCCCTGTGACCTATAAACTTCAAACCGTGTGTCTCAGCCCATACAGTAATCAACGGTTCCTGGCTTCCGACAGCTGGCTGTTAGGAGACTCAATCTTATCCTACTCTCTTTTTATTTCTCTTTGTTTGTTGTATTTAATTTTGTGTTTTTGCTATTCTTGTTGCTGCCTTGCTTTTTCTTCCCTACCTTCTCCTCTCCCTTTTTTTCTGTATCTTTCCCTTTTTTTACTCTGTCCACTCTGCTATTCTTCATTTCTCTATTTTATTACATCCTTTAATCTTATTGCTAATCTCTCCCTCCCCTATCTCTCTGCCACCTAACTCCCTAGTAACTTTTTCACTTCCAAAATGGGGTGCCTGAATGGTGTAAATATATATGTGGTTAATTTTAAGTATGGGGGTATGATCACAGTTCTGGCTTATGAGGTTGGAGTGGTCAGGTAGCAACTTCCAGTTTACCATTTCTTGCATTATGTTTGATGCTGTTAATGCTTAGTTCTTTTCTTGGGTTATGTTTGAAGCTGTTAATGCTTAGTGCTAATCTTAATGGACCTAAATAATACAAAGAAAGAAACTTACAACAAACATCACCAGACAATAGGGCAACTATAAAGCCAAACAACAGCAGGAACAAAAGCTCAGAAATGAGGAAACATTCAAAATCTCAGATGCAGAGATCTTCACACCAAGGTAATATGGAGGGAAGGGAAATGGAGAAATCTGAAACTCAATCACCAGGACTCTCTGAGGTAGTAACTAAAGATCTAATACAATGGAAATCAGAACTGATTTCTGAGATGAAAACAGAGATACTGGACATAGTTAATGGCATGATTAACAAAGCTAAAGAGGAAATCAAGGATATGATAGAATCTGAGATAGTAAAAGCAATGGAACCACTTAAATACCTACAAATAGAAGCCCAGGCAATCAAAAAAGAAAATGAAAGTTTACACAGTAGAATAAACACTGCAGAAGACTGAATCTCAGATCTAGAGGACATGATCGCAGCCAATGAACAGGAAAGAAATAATTTATAGAAAATGGCAAAAGACCATAAGAAATCTATTCAACAGCTCCTACATGATTAAAAGAAGAACAACATAAGGTTAATTGGAGTCACTGAGGAAGCAGGAGACAATACAAAAGACATAAAAATTTGTTCACAGGGCTGGGGATTTGTTCAGTGGTTCTGGCACCTGTCTTGCAAACCCAAGGGCCCGGGTTCAATTTCCCAGAAACCACATACAATACTGGGTGTGGAGACTCACACCCAGCAGCAATCAGTACCACATACCACAATGCTGGGTATGGTGGCTCATGCCTGTAATCGCAGCACTTGGGAGGCAGAGGCAGGAGGATTGCTGTGATGTGAGTTTGAGGCTGAGCTCAGGGTCAGCCTGAAATACAAAGAGAGATTTTGTCTCAAAAACAAAACAAAACAAAATTTGTTCACAGAAATAATAGCAAAAAACTTCACAGACAAAGAAATAAATTAGACATCCGATTCACAAAGCTTACAGAACTCCACAGGGCTGAAATACACAAAAACCTACACCTAGGCATATAATTATAAAATTTCCAGATATGAAAACAGAATGAAATTTGGCGGGGGTGGGGTGGGGTGTGGAGACAAGATTTCATTATTGTAGTTCACACTTGTCCCCGAGCTCACTGTTCAGCCCAGTTAAGCCTCAAATTCACAGCAATCCTGCTGCGTCTGCCTGCTGAGTGCTCGAATAACAGGCATAAGTCATAAAGCCTGGCATTATTGTATGTGGTTGCCAGGGATCAAACAACAGACCTTACACTTCCTAGGCAGCCACCAGAACCACAGAGCTAAATCTCCATTCCAACCAACAGAATTGTTAAAGCAAAGAAGCTAAGCCAAGATTTCTGTAAATTTATATATATATAGTTATATATATATATATAGTTATATATATATAGTTATATATATATAGTTATATATAGTTATATATGTATGTAAGATTATATATATATATATATATATATATATATATGATTTCTGTAAATATATATATATATATTTTTTCCCTTTCCTGCAAACTAAAGCCTAGCTTGATACCATCTTCTAGTTGCCAGGGGTTAGAACTTGTAAAATGAATTCTGTGCTCTTTCTAATCATGCAAAACCATGACTGTGATATTTTTGGCTCTTGACTTAATTAGATACTTCCTCAGCCCAATGCACCTGAAAAATACTTTCTCATTTGCTGATTCCTTTGTATAGGTCACTCCCAGCCAAGCTCAACCTCACAAATTGTATAAAAGAAGCCTTTACAGTGAGAATCTCTGAAATGCATCACTCTAGCATGGGCAGAAAGATGGCGACCCAGACCCCAGTCCTCCTGTCTCTGTTGCTATGGGTCTCTGGTGAGAAATTGCAATGTTCCACGCTTCAGGGAGATATCTCTGTAGAATTGAAGAATAACCTTAAGAAGTAGAAGATAATGATAGCTTTTATTATGAACACAAATTCGTGGGGACTCAAAATAGCATTAGAAAGAAGGTTTTAATATTTTCCTGCAATGTTTATATGATAAAATCTCCTATGTATATTTCTATATGATTGCAGGTGTCTGTGGGGACATTGTGATGACACAGTCCCCAGGCTCCCTGGCTGTGTCTGCAGGAGAAAGGGTCACCATCAGCTGCAAGTCCAGCCAGAGTCTTCTATACAGCAAGAATAACAAGAACTACTTAGCCTGGTACCAGCAGAAACCAGGACATTCTCCCAAACTGCTCATCTACTGGGCATCCACACGAGAAGACGGGGTCCCAGAGCGGTTCAGCGGCAGTGGGTCTGGGACGGATTTCACTCTCACCATCAGCAGCCTGCAGCCTGAAGATATGGGAACTTATTACTGTCAGCAATATTATAACAACCCTCACACAGTGCTTCACCCTCGAACAAATACCTCCCCGGACCACAGGTCAGTGAGCCATGGGGCACCAGCTGCTTCCTCCTCACACAGCCCCAAACTTGCAGCTTCTGCTGCACCTGAGAGATCAAGTCACTGTTTGTTCCACTGCAGGGTCTGAGGGTGGGCCAAGAGAAAACTGCACAACATAAATATTATTATATTCATAGTTTGGATGAGACATTTTTAAAAAGCAATATAAATATCTTTTATAGAGATTGTTATGTATTATTTAATTCACAGAAATGTGCACTTACTCACACGGACAGAGTGTGTTATGGAACCAGTATCATTCGACTTTCTCCTTTGAAGAAAGTTCTGGTTATTTTGCATGTGATTGATAATTCTATCCTTTGTCCCTTTTATATTCTCTGATACTCTCTCTCCTGTTCCTTCTTCTCCACTTTTTCTTGCTCCATTTCCAATTTATTCATACACTTTAAGTCAATGTTATTATCACAGAGAATTTCTCCCTGTACATGATCTATCTTGATTTTTATTAGCTGATGGATAAGGAGGTTTGAAAGATGAAGGGATGCAGAGATGGAAAAATAAGATTCAAATATCTATGTTGTTTATTCAATCAATATTTATTTGCATTTAATTTAGTTATTCATTTATTTACTTATTTATACATTCAAGGGTTCACCTGCAAAATATCTTCATGTTTCTAAGTTGATCATCATTATTTCCATCTACAGAACCCTCTATCATGTTTTTCTTTAGAAGTGAGGACTTATTCTTTTTTGTATCATTTTATAACTGTTTTAATTAAGATGATTGTTTCCTTTTTCTCGTATATATTTCTATGCAGTTTTTCTTTGTGTGAAATATGTATATCTTATATTCATATCATGATCAGACCCAACATTGAGAATTTGTGCCAGTGTATGACATGACTTGATTCTCATTTATTCCCATACTCTACCCACCCTACAACCTCCACCCCCTACATACACAAGCCTTGTCTCCCTTTTTTTAACTCTACTTTTATTTTTTTCTTTCCCCTCATTACTTACACCTATGCCCCATTTCCCATTAAATAGTTTCTATTTTACAATATCTATCATATATTCTAGAACTCATTTGCAATTTCACTTTTTCATATCAGAGAAAACATATGGCATTTACACATTGCGACCTTTTTATTTCACTTATGTGTATGTCCTCAAGGCACATCCATTTGAGTATGAAGGACTCAAACTTATTATTCTTTATGGCAGTGTAATAATGCATTTTATTAAAAACACATATCTTTATTCAGTCTTCAGGTGATGGACATTTGGGTTGTTTCCAAGATTTAGCTATGCAAACTGAGCTGCTATAAACAAGGGTGCACGTAAGTCACTGTACTATGAATCTTTTCATTCTTTCTTATATATCCCTAGCACGGCAATAGCAGGGTCAATCGGGACCTTTAATCCTGGATTTTGAGGAATCTCCACACTGATCTCCATAGTGGTTATACCAGTCTACAGTCCCAATAAAAGCGGAGAAGTGTCCCTTTTTCCTCACATCCTCATTAGCATTTGTTGCTGGCCATTTTGAGATAGCAGCCATTCTTTGTAGAGTGGGATGGAATCTCAGAGTTGTTTTCATCTGCATCTCTCCATTGACCAGTGATGTTGAGCATTTCTTCATATGTTTTGTAGCTGCTTTTACTTCTTCCTCTGCAAAGTGTCTATTCATTTCAGATGCCCATATTTTAATTCAGTGTTTCCATTTCTGGGAATTCATTTTTAAGTTCTTTATATATTCTAAATACTAGCACCTTAACTGAGGAACAACCGGTAAAAAAAATTTTCCCATATTGTTGGGTGTTTTTCACCCAACAATTTGTTACATCCCATTTGTTGATTCCTTCTGCTACTTTTCATCCTAAACTGGTTTTTTTCATAAAGGATTTCCCTAAACCAAGAACTTTTCAAGAGTTCTACCAAACTTGTTTTCCTGTAGGTTTAGTGTTTCTGTTTTCATATTTAATTTGCTAATCCACTTTGATTTTAGTTTAGTACACAGTGAAAGAGACAGATCTAGTTTTAGCCTGTGGCAAGTTAAAGCCCAATTTTTCCAGCAGCATTTATTAAACAGGCTATCTATTCTCAATGACGGATATTTGGCTCCTTTGAAAAAGAGGAGGTGGCTTGGTGTATCTGGAGTTGTTTCTGGGTTTTCCAATCTGTTCCACTGACCGTTGGGTCTGATAATTTGCCAGTACTGTGCAGTTTTTATCACAGTGGCTTTGTAGTATAATCTCATGCTGGGGATTATGATATCCCCACCATATCTTTGTAACCTAGAATTGCTTTTATTATTCTAGGTCTTTTTGGGTTCCTGGTGAATTTTTGGATTATTTTCTCTAGATCTGTGAAGTATGGTATTGGGATTTCAATCGGGATTGTATGGATTCTGCATAGCATTTGTGGAATTAAAGTCATTTTGATGCTATTCATTCTTCCTACCCAGGAAACAGGGATGTCTTCTCAATTTCTGATATCTTCTTCTATCTTCTTTTTCAGAGTGCTGTAGTTTTCATAGTAGAAGACTCTCACTTGCTTTGTTAGATTGATTCCTAGATATTTTATTTTGCTTGTGTGCTATTGTGAAAGGGGTTAGCTCCCCAACTTCTCTCAGTAAGTCTGTTGTCTGTGTACACAAAGGCTATTGGTTTTAGCACTGACCTTGTATTCAGCTACACTACTAAATTTGGCAATTAAGTCTAGCAGTCTTTTAGTTGAAATTTTAGGATCTTCTGTATAGAAAAAATCATGTCATCAGTGAACCATGACAGTTTAACTTGTGCTTTTCCTACTTATATTTCTTTAATTTCTTTCTCTTGCAGAATTGCAGTGGCTAATATTTCTTGTACTATATTGAACAAGAGTAGTGAAAATGGACATCCTTGTCTTGTTCCTGATCTTTGGGGAAGGTTTCAGTTTTTGACCATTTAGTATGGTGCTGGCTGTTCCTCATATATAGATTTTATTAGGTGAGATAAAGCCCATCTATTTCCAATTTTCTACAGAGACCATGAACGAATGTTGAATTTTGTCAAACATTTTTTCTGCATCTATTGAGATGACTGTATGGCTTTTGTCCTTGAGTCTGTTTATATAGTGTATGACATTTATTGATGTATGTATGTTGAACCATCCTTGCTTCCCTAGGATGAATCCACCTTGTTCAGCAAGTATGATCATCTCTTTGATTCTCTGTATTCTGTTTGCCAGTATCTCATTGAGAATTTTTGCATCTGTGTTCATTAGGGAGCCTGGCCTGTAGTTCTCTCTTTGGTTGAGTCTTTCTCTCTCCTTTTGGAATCAATGTGATGGTTGCTTTCAGGAATGAATTTGGAAGCACTGATTGCCTTTTAATTTCATTAGAGACTATAAGAAGTAGTGGCATTAACTCTTCTTTAAAAATTTTGTAGAACTCAGCAATAAAACCGGAAGGACCAGGCTTTACTTTGTCAGTAGGTGGTTATTTTTATTATATTTTCAACTTCACAGATTGATATTGCAGTGTTTAACATTTTTATATCTTCTTTATTCAACTCTGGAAGTTGATATGTGTCAGAAACATTTCTTTTTCTCCTATGGTTTTCATCTTGATGGAGTAGAAATTACAAAGTAGATGTTTATTATTCTCTGGAGTTCTGCTGGATCTGTGGTAATTTCCCATTTTTCATTCCTAATAACATAGATTTCAGTTTTTTCTTTCCTTTATTTGATATAGCTGGCTAAGAGTCTGTCTATTTCTCCTGTCAAATTTGTTGATTTTTTTTAATCATTCTCTTAGTCTCCATTGCATTAATTTCTCTGATCCTTATAATTTTCTCCCTAGGACAACCTCTGGGTTTGTCTTGTTCCTAAATATTTTGCTCACAACACTTGAATCTGATTCAACAACTGCCGAACAAAATCCCATCCCGCATTATTGTGGACTGAGATATCTCAGCTATGACACCTGGACAGCACAGTAGGAGGCTGCACCCACCAATGTGGTTCTGGGAGAGGGGCCAGAGGAGGAGATGGTGCTAGATGAGAGGATGAAGGACTCGGGCTCCAGACCTGCCCAGGAGCTGGACAGAGACAGACTTGTTCCTAGATGATCCATATGTTACTGGATTTGAAGTGCCTAGACTCTAGCCCACAGGACTCTAGGATAGACTCTGATCTGGGGAACTGGAAAACCACTACCCTTGCATGTTCGAGCCCTCAGTTTATCCCATATCTTGCTGGGGAAATAAGAAAAAATATAAAAGTCTTCACTGTCTTTTTGAGAAAGAATCATCCAAAGTAAAGGAGGTAAGGAACACTTAACTCCTTAAATTTCTACCGAGCAATGTATATCTTCTCCCATGGATGATAGGCCCAGAGGCTGCATAATCACAGAGTCACCAGAAGCCCCTCAATCTGAAAAACACAATGGCCAAACACAGTGTCACTCACTGTATCATATGTACATGGAAATGTTTCACTTAACAGTCATTTCAAAAGTCCCTCTGTAATAGGATTCACATAGGCAGTAGCCATAATTACCCACTACAACTTGGAATGATTTTTCCATCTCTAGACTCTGTAAAAGCACGGCAGCCCTTGGTTCTCAAGGGAGGCTCAGTGCAGGATGGAGAATAACCTGGGCCTCTGATGCTGTACATTGTCCCTCCTTGCATAATGCAGTTCAACTCACAATGTGCATCCTCAATTATGAATCAAAACAGACAAGCTCGGCCAGGAGCAGCCTCCACACAAGAGCCAACAATTGAAAACTTAAGTGCATGGACAGCAGAATGGGAATTAGCTAATGTGAATTGAGAGCAAACAATACCAAGAAAATGTATTTGTGTACCTAGGAAAGACACAGAAGTGAATGTCAAAGCTCTAATACCAAGTATGATGCTCAAAAGCCAAAAACCATCAGCTGCTTGCTATATGAAAGACTTTTAGTTTTACATATTTTTGATCACTGTTAATATATTAAATGTTAAAAAGAGTAATAAGTCCTTACAAATGAATAATCACAGATGTTATATAAGGACAGTTGTGGAAAATATGACTTGTCTCATTATTCTGAGTTTACAATATAAACAATACTGAAATATACCTATCAGCTTGAATCTCTTTCCCATTTACAAAGACAGTTTCTTTTTTCCTACTTTCCTTATATATTTCTCTTTATGATTTTTCATTTCTCCCACCTCTCCTTCTTAGTTTCCTTTGTCCCTGGAACATTTTCATTCTGTTTTATGTTTTGGCTCTCAGTTACACTTACAGATTCTCACACCAGAGAAATCATTTAGTATTTGCATATGTCTCTTTTTTTTTTCTTCATTTAAGAGTATGGACTCAATTTTTGCATCAGTTAAACTATAGAGGTAACATGTTTATTGTTCTTTATAACACATAAGTACTCCATTTTAAAAAATAAAAACCATATCTCCTTTGTCCAGTCACCCGTTCAGGGGCATTTGGGTTGTTTCTATGATTTAGCTATTACAAACTGTGAGGCTGTAAACATGGCTCCAAATATACTGCTTTATTACAATGACTTTAATTCTTGTGGGATAATACCCAGCAGAGGAAGAACTGGGTCAAATGAGATCTCTAATTCTCATTTTATCAGGAATCTGCATACTGATTTCCATGGTGCTTGCACCAGTCTATATTCCCAGAAAGTGGAGAAAGGTTCCTTTCTCCCCGCAGCTCACCAGCATTTGTTGTTAGTCAATTTTGTGATAACAGCCATTCTGTGTAGGGTGAGAAGGAATCTCAGTGCTGTTCTCATCTGCCTCTCTTCAATGATCAGTGATGCTGAACTTTTTTTGTATATTTATTTCTTGATTATTTTACTTCTTGTCCTTCTTCTGAAAAATGTTTGTTCAGATCAGATGCCCATTTTTGGACTGGGTCTTTAAATGTGGGACATCTGATTTTTTAACTTCTTTCTACATTCTAGATAGTGGGGTTTTGACTCAGCAATAGCTAGTAAACTTCTTTCCAACATGTAGGTTGTCTATTCTCTCTGTTGTTAGTTCCTCTTACTGTGCAGTAGCTTTTTAATAGGAATAAATCCCACTTGTTTATCCTTTGTGCTGATTCACATGCAACAGAGGTTTCATTCACAAAATATTTTAAGACACCAGTGTCTTCAAGAATTCTACCCAATCTATCTTCCAGCAGGTTTAGTGTTTCTACATTAACATTTACAACTCTGATGCATCTTGATTTTAATACAAAGATCTTTGATCTATTTTGATGCATGGTGAAAGATATGGGTCTAGTCTTAATTGTTGGCAAGTTGAAATCCAATTTTTCCAGCATCATTGATTGAAAAGTTTTTCTTTCTTTTATTGAGGGTGTTCTGCTCATTTGTCAAAGATGGGGTTGCTTAGTATGTCTGGAATTGTTTCTGCATCTTGGAATGTATTCCCTTGATCATCAGGTCCATTTCTTTGCCTGTACCATTCTGCTTTTATCACAGTGGCTTTGTAGTATAGTTACTACTTGAGGATTGTAATAGACCATGCCATGTCTTTGTTGCTTTTGATAGTCTAGGTCTCTTCTGTTTCCAGATGAATTTTGAGAATGATTTCTGTAGTTCTTTGAAATATTCTATTAAAATTACCTTGAAAATTGGATTAAATTTATATAGAATTGAAGGGAAATAATTGGGAAGTATGGCCATTTTCACTAAATAGGGTCTTCCAACCCAGGAGTGCAGGATGCCTTCCTATATGCACTTTTTATTTAAATCAAACTCATATTGAAATGGGTTGAGTTTTTAAAATAGTAATGAAGCTTTATCTGATGATCAGTCCTAGTGAAAAAGACAAAACAATGGAAAACACCACCAAAAAGAAAATTAACAAAGGAGAGTGATGAGCAAGGAAAGAACAGAGGGATGGAGGGGCTGGTAAGTGAGAGAAAAGAGGAAAGACAAGAGGGATATGCTAACTTTAGACCCATGTATTGCTAATTCTGACCATAAAGTGACTAACTCCAAAATATCATCCATCTTGGAGCTGCTGAAGAGCACAGAACACACCTGTGCTCCAGCTTCAATGAGCTCATGGGCCAGAGAGCAGCAGACACATCCAAAACTCGCTGAGGAAACCCTGGGACGTTCACTGAAGCTCTAGAGTCAGAAGGGCTCAATTTTAGTGAAGTGGGAGTCAGAGAAAATAGAAACCTTCCTTCCAAACACTACTATGAACTAGACTACTACAACTACTACTACTGAGACTACTAGAGACAGGGACTCTAAGTAAATAGCAAACTTAAAATAGAAAAAATAAATAAGACTTCATTGGACAGTACTGGTTCATGAAATTATGCTTTTATATTCTGAATAAGTATTCAAGGAAAACTGTGGCAATGGCTCGTGTAACCCCAGTAGTCACGGCACTGAAGCAGCAGGATCGCTGCAGGTTCACCAGCCTGGGCTACACAGTGAACTCAACATTATTCTGAACTACAAAGAGAATCTTGTCTCAAAAGAG
This sequence comes from Petromus typicus, assembly GCA_004026965.1. Lineage (NCBI taxonomy): Eukaryota > Metazoa > Chordata > Mammalia > Rodentia > Petromuridae > Petromus > Petromus typicus. The sequence goes on from PVIR01032448.1 coordinate 13,751, forward strand.
AAAAAAAAGATTTCCAAGAAATTATTCCATTAAGAATGATTTTAATTCACCGGATACAAAAGTACGCATATACATACATATGCATTTCATATAGATATGCATATGAATTTTAGAAATATATTCACTGATCTGTATAGACACATATAGATACATATACCTTAATTTAGAAACATAGACATATGTTAAGATGCACACACGTGTACATGGATCTATATTTATAATTTACACACTAATTCTTAAGTATATAATTCTAAGCTTAGAGGGAACATAACTCCATGAAGATAAATAGGACAGGATATTCACAAGTAAATTAGTGCCCAGGATCTGCATGAGGATTACATGTGGCATAACTATTTCCTCCTCCACTTGCCTTCAACAGAGCAATTAGCTCTCTAGATAAAAAGCAGATTTTATCTTTCTTCCATTTGCATAAGACGCCAGTGCTCAGGGAGTGGATCGTTTTCCAGGAACAGACAGAGGCTGACACTGTCTCTAACATCACAGTGGATCACCCTGGAGTGACATGGACAGAAGCTCTGCACCAGCCCCACACCTCACGTGACCAGCAGACAGCGCTAAGGTCGGGATGCAGGGGGCCCCGATTCAAAGGGAAGAGCTCTGCACACCCTGCACCTCAGACTCGGGCTCTCACGATGGCTCCTCCGTCCACATGCTGAAGGCCCCATTGACATTTCCTCCATTGGTTCGATCAAAGTGCAGAGGGTGTTCTGTACAGCTTGGCTCACAGGAGAGGCCCCGTCCTGCCCTTCACTCTTTCCACACCACTGCGCCCACCTGGGCATTTGCATAGTGTCCCCAGGGAGGCCCCGCCCTGCACCCCTCAGATAAAGCTCAGCTCTAACCTAGAGCTCATGACCTGGACCTCACTTCAGCTTCTCAGAATGAGGCTCCCTGCTCAGCTCCTGGGGCTGCTGATGCTCTGCATCCTGGGTACGGACAGGGGAGCTGAGGATGCAGACGGGTGAGGGGGACGGGACCCCATAGTCCCCCACGGTGTCCTGTCCACATGAGAGATGCAGCCTTGTTGGCAGGATGGGAACAAGAGGTTTAGGTCCTCGTGAGTGCGGGAGATTCCACAGGAGCCAGGAGCTCTGCTCAAGTGAAGACGAAACAGACAGGGAAGGTTGATGCACAATGATTTGCAAAGGGAGGCTGCAGTTCTTAGATACTCTCGGATAATTGAACACATTTTCTTAAATATGAAAATCACAAAAATAATTCAGTGTTATATATAAAACAAAGTGAAAATAACTCATATTGTTAAATGACCTCTGTTTTCTCTGCAATGATTTAGGATCCACTGCAGATGTGATGCTGACACAGACCCTACTGCCTCTGTCCATTACCCCAAGAGAGCCAGCTTCCATCTCCCGCAGGTCCAGTCAGAGCCTCCTCTACAGTAACGGAAAGACCTATTTGAACTGGATTGTACATAAGCCAGGCCAGGCTCCAAGAGGTCTGATTTATAAGGTTTCTAAGAGGGTCTCCAGCATTCCAGACAGGTTCAATGGCAGTGGGTTAGGGACAGATTTCACCCTCACAATCAGCAGGGTGGAGCCTGAGGATGCTGGAGTTTATTACTGCTGGCAAGGTACACATGCTCCTCCCACCGTGATACAGCCCCGAACACAAACCTCCCTGCCCCAGGAGGCCCAGCTGCCCTCTGTCTGGGGAGCAGCACAGCAGAGTCTCTGAGTCCCTGTGAGAGGAAGAGGGTGAAGATCTCAGAACCACAAGTTGCAGCTGAATCCTCTGCCCAGGACTGAGTGAGGAAGATGACAGAGCAGCAGGACCTGGCTCTGGGGAGGACTCTGAGTCAGAGAGGAGGATGGAGCTGAGTTCAAGAGGTTCCTTTGAGCCTTGAAATTACTTTCTGTTTTCAAACCTGGATAACAACAAATCAAACATAACAAATTTAGCCTAAAATGTTTAATCAGGTGGAAGTGGCTTATAACATTGGCACTTTATCTGGGACTTCACTGCTATGCTATCACCACCAGATGGGATGTGGAGGTTACACCATCCTCTCAGCCTGGCTGTCATTCTGCAGAGCTGCCCCACCTTAGGAAGGCAGAGCTGGAAGGTCAGTTCTGGGATCAAGTCCTTGCCCAGGGCCACAGCTCCAATCCCTATGCTTGGCTCTCAGCCTTAATGACTCCAAAACTATGAAGATCCAGCATAGGAATGTCAGCTTAGGGTCACATCTTTCTGATCACTGCAGCAGGACGAAGCAGAGGATCTGATATGTGATTCTCCAACACTGTGTCCTTTAGATGACCTGAGAGGAGTTAAAGAATTTTCTTCTCATGATATCCAGGACTACAGCGACCATGGGAAATGGGAAAATTCTTGGAATATTAATCAAAGCAATTAATAGCACTTTGACATGGGTTTAAAGGCCAACCTGTATCTCTGCTCTCCGTCAGTACTCACTAAGTCATATGAGGTTTTAGTCCCCACAAGGACCGTTCTGAAACTTCTGCAGCTAAAAGAGTCACCACCTAGGACTTGTAGGATTAAGGCTGAGCCCTTCACACCTCCATCCTTCCCTCATTGAGGCCAGTAAATCTCAGTGAGCCAAGCTCGTTTTTGTGAAAATCCTCATAGATCACTTCTATCCACAATTGAATGTGGGACAACAGAAAATGCAGTTTGAAAAAGGAACAACTGCTCCCTGTTATCCTACTCTTGACCTTTGGCACAGCTACAAAGTGAATATTGAAAAGCTCCATGGAGACATCTCTCATCCTTTCATCCAAGGCAGCTTGTCCTCACCTTTCCATGGCTCCTCACCTGATGACAGGTGCTGTGCAAATGGGCAGATTCTGGTCATATTTTAAATCAGAACAAATAAGTTGGCTGACATATTGAATATGGGCTGGAAGAGAGAAACCAAATCAAATGACACTAGACCTCCAACATGCCTGACTCACAAGCATGTGTGAGAGACCGGGGGTGGCATGACCTGGTGACATAAATATAGGGAAAGAAGGTGTGATTGGCAGGAAATGAATGTGAGGAGATGAGAGCAGAATACTACCTGCCAGGTAACTCAGTTCACAGAATATGAGACACAAGGAGAATCTAGCACTGGAGGCCAGAGTGTAGGAGAAATCAGTAAAGAGAGAGACAGACAGACAGACAGATAGACAAATAGATAAGCAGAGAGACAGACAGACAGAGAAAGGAGGAAAAACTGAGATACTAGAGCCTTGGTAATTTTTTGTTTTTGTTTTTGTTTTTTTTTAAATCTTTATTGGTACATTAAATATACACATCATGATTGCACTCCATAATGGGGATTTGTACCAGTATAAGACACAACTTAATTCTCATTTTTTCCCATAGCCCCACCCACCCTACCACCCCCCCATATATATAAAATTTGTTTCCTTACTTTTTGGTAATGTTTTAAGAATGTCTTTTTAGTTCACAAATATAAAATGAAAAATGGGAAGTGAGCCAGGTGTGGTGGCTTATGTGAATAAGCCCAGCACATGGGAGGCAGAGATAGAAGATTGCTGTGAGTTCGAGGCTGGTGTGAGATACACAGTGAGCTCAGCTCCAGCCTGACCTACAAAGCAAGACCCTTTCTTATCGGTGTGTGTATTAAAAAATGTAGCAATAAAGAATTCAATTAAAAATTAAGTGAGTTAGTAAAATAAATAAATAAATTGGGAATTGAACACATAAATGTCTTTTAGGGCTGCTTCTTATTCATAATCCAAACACAGCCCTTGTAAGATCTCATTGCTTTCTGGACAGGGCAAGATTTCAAGATTCCTTTCTAACAGCTGAGCATTTGCTGCCACCTATTGTTTGGTCCTACGCAGGGCAACTCCAAAGGAAAACTTGCTTAACAGGCTCTGAATTATTTTGAAATACTTCATCTCTCATGCTGTGATTTAGTGCAGTAAGTGTAGGTCTCCTTGCAGTACCTCAGTGCACTGACACTGTGCAGACCCTGACAGCTCACGGGGACCGTCATTCCCTAGATGCTGCTGCGCAAGGTCACTTGCTCAGTTTACCAGCTTGATTCCCATGGCTCTGCTCCTCATCTGAGCCCATCCTTAGGCAGTGACAGCTCACGAGCTGCTCTGCACAGTGTAGCAGCTCTGCTGTCCTGTGCTCTGATGTCACAGGCTTATTGTTCTGTTCTCAACCTCCCCACTGACCACAACTAATGGGAAGCAATACACAAGAAAATGCACAAATTTAATCAGTTGTTGAAATACTATATAATGAGAATTTACAACAGTGCTGACTGACTTTACTTTATTCAATGACTGATCTTGTCTTACTTAAAATCAGTTTTTATATTGAGGTAGTTTTACATTAGTATTTAAGATTTCACATTTTTTCATTAGGATATTGTGCCTTTGACCTAGAATAACGTGAAATGCAGGGAGCACAATTGACTTATACGTTGTTGATAAGCGATGTGTATTATGATTTACTTAACAAAGAGAGTTATCCTAGGGTAAAAAGCCCCTAAGATCAGAAGGTCATTAAGACTGCTCAGAGGTCTCATGCATTTGGAAACTCACCGTTCTGACGTCTCAGCTCCTTCTGGACCTTGGCTACTCAGTTCACTCACTCGTGGAGATCACTGAGAGCTGCACATTCCTCAGTCTCTGCCATGGCTTCAGACAAGAGCTGTCTTATGGGAGTGAATAAAGAGATTCTTTTCAGGATGACAGTACAGCCCACTCTAGTGCAGATACTAAACAGGTGTTGTACCACAGAGCTAGACTCACAGCCCTGAATTGGGGTTCCTTATGTAAGTGTGATTTTCCCAAGCCTCACCCCTCTCCTCCTCCTTCTCAGGGGACAGATCCCAGCTCTCTGAATGTGCTCTACTGTGCCTCCAGCATCTTGTGCTTCCTGTGTGCTCAGACCTGTGGTGCCATCACTTCCATGTCAGGCTCAGACTTCAGACCCAGGATGACTCTGCCCCAGGT
>PVIR01032449.1:0-18635 GCA_004026965.1 Petromus typicus
AGTAAGATACAGAAAAATATAAATGACACTGCTTGTTCTGCTCTAGTGGACCGGATCCAGAGCTGATCCCGAAAAGCTCCCAGGTCCCTGCTACCTTCTAACTGGCGTGGCCCTCACACGGCCCGGGGAGGAGCCAGGTCAGCCCAGGTCCTCGGAGCAACCTGGGACCCCTTGCCACCACTCACGGCACAGACTGTAAAACCTCCAGCTCGATCATTGTGCTTATCAGAAGAGTTACTGGCAGCAGCCAATAAATTAAGTGCCAGAATTTGAGTCTTTGCTCCAATACTGCAGCACTTGGGAAGTCAACCACCTCCCCCTCCCGGGCTCCCTCTCTCCTCTCCTGAGAAGCGACATCTTCCTGCTGCCCCATAAGCAGTGCCATCAGGACCTCCTGCCTTGCTGCAGTCACTGGCACTGTCATCTTAAATGAGATGGTCCCCAAGCTTTGGGCCTCGCAGCCCCAAGGGGAGTAGCCCCCTGACGCCCGTCTTCTGTCTTCTCCAACAAGCTCCACCTGGGAATTCCTGAAACTGCTTCTCCTTGCCCTCCTCCGTCAGCCACCATCCCTTGAAGAGTTGCTTTCCTCCCCTGAACTGTCCGCTGTCCCTTCCACACTCATCAGTGAGCCAGTTCCTGCTGTGGGGAACAGCTCCCAGATCCCAGCCTTCCCTCCCACGGCAGCAGCCGCCCGCCGCGGAGCAAGCCCTCCCCGCCTGACGTCTCTTGGTGCGCACTTTGCTATGGACTGCTAAGGCTTGCTTCTTTTTGCATCTTTGGACATTCCCGATCTCACAATTTTCACAACTCTAGCTTCCTCGGAGAGCGAAACCTTGTCTCTTTTATTGCTATTTGCCCTCTTATTTTTTGCAGTAACACTGTTTTCGCACACCATCGTGCTTAATAAACAGACTTTGGCAACAGGAAATGCATTATCTTAAAGCTGCTTCTTAGGTAATTAAGTATTTACTCTGACTTCTTCCGTCTCATCAATGCTGTTCTATCTGCTCACAGACCCTCACACAGACAGACATACACACAGAACAACCTTGACTATCTTGAAAGTTAATTTTCTAGCAAACACACAGAAAGGATCAACCTCCCACATGATTAAAACCTAAACTGAGACTTGTTTTTATTGCTGGTCTTCCTGAAGGAAAATAGCATAATGCCTCATGGCAAATGAGAAATTATTTTGCAAATCTATATCCACAAATTGCCACCAAACACAGGTCACACCTCTTTCTTCTTTGCATTTTGATCCCATTTCTGTGACGTAGTGTGGTAATTATATTATAAAGCTATTATCCGATGAAATGAAAATGGCAAAACAATTTAAATGCTTGTCTAAAGAGACCCCATTAGAATGCAATTATGAGTGAAATGACAATGGCAAAATAATTGAAATGCAAGTCTAGGAGGCACAGTTATGAAACCATTAAAATGCTTCTGTTGGGGACTCATAACACAGAGTGAAATTGTACACTCTTGGGGATACAGTGTTAACTCACTAAAGCAAGGACAGTTACAGGCAGATGAAAAACTCTGGCCTCCGTGTCCTGCAGTGTTATCTACCCTGCCAACCGCCACCTGCCAGTGTGTCACGTCCCCTAGGCCCTGGCACTGTGGACAGCTGATAAGAGCTCCCCACACAACACATAACATGGTGCTTCCGCTGCGCAGCAGGGAGATAAAGGCATGAGCCAGGCTGAGCGTAAACTTGTAATGTTTCCAATATAAAAGGTAGGGTCAGAACACACAGAGACCGGGACTATTCAATACCTATGTGGGGATCCTTCTTAGAATCTTTCTTCTTGAAACACTCTATTACAGAACAGAATATTCTTGAAACGTTCTGTTGGCAGAATCTTGACAAATGTTTGACGTCTATGCCTGCACTGGTATACTTGCTCACTAAAGCAAAAAGTAAAACAAAACCAGGCTAGATATGAACCAGATCTGCTGAATTGATCAATCTGAATGACTAAGGTCTCTCTGATGTGTGGGGAGGTCTCTGATTTGCTGGCTGGACACATAAATGACCGGCCAACAAATATAAGTGAACTCTGCCCCGACTGCCACCCCTTACCCTTCAGTGTCTGCACCTTTGGACCCATTTCCTTCACTTAGACATGAACAACTGCAGGAGTTGGTGAGGAAACAACTGATGAGAAAATAAAATGTTATAATTCTGCTCTCTATGATTTGCTGTCTTGTTAGAAAGTTAGGAAACAACATTTCATTTTACTCACACAAAATATCTCAGCAGCAGCAATGAGAGCAGTACTTAGTGAAGTTACTATGTTTGCACACAAGGAACTCAGAACTTTTTGTTTTTCAAGCTTTAGCTTAGGAAAAATCTCTTGGGAAAGCAGGTAGTAGTTTTACTTTGTTCTACAGACTCCAGAACACAAAGATTTTACTTGTACATAGCCATGTCTTTTGAGGCAGTTTGGAAAAAGGAATTTGAAAACCTTCCACACAAGCATGCCATGCATCTGCAGGGGACTCAAGCTGCTGGGGACACGGCACCCTACCACGTACAGGTCTTGGCCTGCATGGATGTGGAGTATAACCACAGCTCTGTTAGAGTAAGAACCCGGGGACATGGTAACGTTTACACAAAAATCAAATTGGCTATCTGGGTGTTTTATAAGGAGATCATATTATTTTCAGCACATACAACTTAAAATATTAATATAATCTGAAATGGATTTGAAATTATATGGAGAACTGAAATTTTTACAGGGTGGGCTCAAAAATACAAATCTTGAAAAGGATATTTTTAAAAAGTCACAGGAGGAGATTGTATGCATAAACATATTAGAAAAGCAAGTATTCACACAGATTATAGGAACAATAAAAACTAGCAGAGTCTTAAACATATGTAAGCCACGGTATTACACATCACATCTGAAATCATATCATACCTTTTAGGAAGGTACCAAATAAATTTCATATAAAGACCTACCTTTAGGAGTTAATACAGGAGAAACCAACGCAAATATAGTCATGCCACCACCAACATGCCTATTAACAGTGTCTTGGTCAGGGAGAGGCCTCATGTATGTCGGTTGTTGTCTAAGATTATATGCCTAATGGTAACTCAGCTATGTTTGTGCATTTAAGTCTAGTCTATGGTCTTTGCATAAAGATAAAATCACAGAATAATGCATATCTTGGAATGTATTCTCACTAAGTGGTACATGGCTTATAAATAAAAATTAAAATACACTGCTCTGACTTCAAAACACATCAAAATAAACTGGCTCAATATACAGATAGATGATGAAGAAAACATAATAAGTGTCATCCAAAGAATGCAGGTGGTGGCTATTTAATGGTGCTCATCACACAATTATTTTGACTCTTCTGTGTGGTTTGAAGTTTTTCAATATCATTTTTCTGGTCAGAAAATGTAACACTGTAGAGGAACAGAATTTATTCTATCCCATGAGGCCTGTCCCAGAGTCAGTCTCTGTGCCGTGATACTCACCGAGCCATCCAGACCCTGAATTCGGAATGCACAGGTCCGTCTCTGCACTAGGTAGCACGAAGCCCACCACGAACACCTCCACGCCGTCTGCCATGAGCGCCATGCCCAGCACAAAGAACAGGGCCCACTGGAACCGTCCATGGCCACACTCCTGGATGATCAGCTCGTACTGCTGGGCCAGCTCTTCCTCGTCGGCCCTCCTCTCAGACTCCAGCTCCCGGCGGTCCTTGTACTCATCTCCCTTGGGCTGCCCTGTCGACACGATGCTGTCTTTGCCCTGGCTCATGCTGGGGATACCCTGGTACTCCCCTTCGTAGATCTCATCCTCCTCATCGTGGCCCTCGGTAGCTTCGCTGGAGCCTTCATCCTCATTGGCTTCCGCATCATAGGTTTCTCCCGGTGGGTAATAGTCATCGTCCTCGTCCTCATCTTGGAACCGACTGTAGGACCTCTGGGTGTATTCGTCCTGCGCCCGGTCCACTGCTTGGTTCACCTTCTTGACCGTCTGTTTCTTCACCTCCCTGGCAATGTCCTTGGCACCCTTCATCAGTGAAGTCCTATCTTTGTAAGCCTCTTCCATCTTATCTCAGCGGGAGAAGGTGCAACTTGTTCACAGACTCTGCTCAGTGGATCAACTCACAGCATCATCCATGCGGGGTTCAAACCAGAACTGCAAAAAAGGAACCGAGGAGATACGTGTTATTCCCTTCCACATTTCGCCATCTTTTGGTTTCTTTTCACCGCTCCACAGGACAAAGCATGGAAGGCGCTTTCCCTTCTCTCCCTGTCCACGCAGCACACCCGCAGCCCACCTGGCTCCCACCGGCTCCCTGCTGACGCGTCATCGCACCTGGGGTAGCTCGGGTTTCCCTGCTCTTGTCACTGTTACAAGGCTAGAACAGAAGCACAATTCTGCACAGGCCCGTGTTCAGGAAGATGACGACACCAAATGAAAGACTGTGCTTGCAAAACTGGACAAAATGCTACAATAAGGACACTCCTGCTGCTTCTCCTTTTTCATTCTCCTTGGGGAACTGAAGGATAGTGAAGGGAGGCCAGGAGAGGAGGGAGGACTGATGAGAACAGTAAAGAAGATAGAAAGGGGGTGAGAAAACAGGAGATGGGGATCTCAGCAACTTAAGAAAGAGGCAAACGAAAAGAGAAGAGCAGGGGGAGGTACCGGGGATAAACAGCGTTGGCATGGAGATGTGTATTACTTCAGAAGAGAATAGCAGCATTACAACATTTCATGGGAGGAATGAAGCCCAGGGCCGCCTGTGCATGAGACTGTGTCAGGTCAAACAGCACATCACCTGCGTCCCACACACAATCAGTAAGCTCGTCACATCTGGCTTTTTCCTCTGTCCTCAACCACAGACACTGCTGCCCCCAGATTGAAGGGGCTTTTGTTCCTGAAAGGTCCTTGTGTGGAAGCCACCTCTACAGCAGGCAATAGCCAATGTGTCTGAACATCATAGCTATGACTAGAAAGTGGACCTTTCTCATTCCTAAGCAATTTAATTTATATTTACACAATTTCATTTTGAGGAAAATGCTTCTTGGTAGGATCTTAGTTTTAATTCCAGCACAAAACAGGGCAGATACAGAAGTCCTTTGACTCAAGACTCCTCATCCCCCAAACTGAAGCTCTGGCTACATTTCTAGATCCTACAGGAAGAGACTTGGTCTTAGCGTTTGGACTCTCACTAAAATAAAGAAGATATTTCACTTCTGTTCATAAGTCAGGGTAAGCACAGTTATTTTAAAGGGTCTCCTTAAAACCAGGTATTGGTAGGGGCCAAAGAATTAAATCAGTGGGTCCAGTACCTGCCTCATGAGCACAAGGTCATGAGTTCAATCTCCAGTACCAAATACAAAACAAAACAGAACAAAAAAACCAGATGTTTGTGATGTTGCCGTTGGGGAAAACTGGCTGAGCACTATGGGCTCTCTGAATTCTTACAAGTGCATATGAGTCTACAGTCATCTCAAAATAATTCAGCCTTACAGAAAAAAGTGTGTACCATCGTTACCAAGTGATCTCAGAAAATGTTCAGGGTGTTTAGCTAGGACAGATGATCTAAGAGACAGAGTTGTATTTTATACCTATTTCTTCTCTCTGACAAATGCCAAGTTGCAAAGTTTGGCTCATTTGCAAAGTTGTCAGGTAAATAAATAGCAAAAAGGTATCTGTGTTGGAAGCTCATGCCTGAACCCAATCTGCAGCTCTGAGGCACAGCCCATACTCCAGCTGCCCACAGCACTGTCAGAGATTGAGGATAATCCAGTTTTACTTCTGGAGCAAATTACAATGTGATACCGCATCTATGTTAGGCACCAATTCAGGGAAACGCCAAACAAAACAAAGCAGCTTTAGTGTTTACAGCACACCGGGCATTGCACTGAGGGCTTTATGTACATCCCTTTATTCATTTGTTTTGACTCAAGCACAATCCTACGCAACAGATGCGATAGTCTCCATTATACAGATGAGAACAGCACAATTTAGAGGGGTTATCAGCTACAGTCCCCCAAGCTGGTCAGAGGAGAAACTGGGAGGTCAGCCCCAATTGTTGGGACCCCAGGCCTTCACGTCACCCTCAACCACCTCAAGTGCTCAAGCCAGGGTGGTAGTAAATGCCGCAATCTTCTTTCTAGTCATTCTGGTAACATTTAGAAAAAAAATCTCCTGCACTAAAATTGTCATGTATCTTCATTTAAATTAGCTTTGAAGATTCCAAATAAAATTGTGAAGTCTTTCATCACTGATGGGCTCCAGGTGGGCAGTAATTTCAAAATGGGTCTTATTTGTTCAGATAAACTATCTCAAGACGGTGGCTGGACCTCCCAAGATACTATAGTAGTGTTCGATAAGATGTTATCAAGTGGGCAAAGAGGGCAGGAAATTAGACAAAGCCACAGAGCTGTCACAATTCCCAGGGACCCACAATGTCCCTTCTCCCTTGCTTGAGTAAGCCTTGTCTCTATGAAAGAAGGGCAACAACACTCTTTACAGTATTGTGAGGATTAGATCACTTGCTGTTTCCACTGCTTTTGCCTCACTTTTATTAGTGCACATTGGCATAGAGATTAGTGGGTTTCATTTTGGTGGATACACACATGCACATAACAAGCTTTACTCTTTCCTCCATCACCCCTGCTCCCCCAGTTTCACACGTTTTTTTGGTGTTCAATGCATATAGTACATTCTGATCACAATCATGCCCTCTATATATTCTCTTCCCTACCACTTCCTTCTCTTCCTGTTGTTTAATACTGTAACTTTGGGGCCATGGATTTAGCTCAGTGGTTATGGCACCTGCCTTGCAAGCTCAAGGGCCCTGGTTCAATCCCCAGTAACCACATACAACAATGCTGGGCATAGTGACTCACACCCACTAGTAATCAGAACCACATTATCACAGCACCAGGTATGGTGGCTCATGCCTGTAATCCCAGCACTCAGGAGACACAGACAGGAGGATTGCTGAGTTTGAGGCTGAGTTCAGGACTAGCATAAACTACAAAGCAAGACCCTGTCTCAAAAAAAACCAATAAAATAAAGTAACTGTTGGCAGTGTTTTTAGAACTAATAAAAGTAGCTCCACCACACTTTTCCTCCATGATGTTTCTGTTTTAGAGCCAAGTAACCATGAACTGCATCCCCTGAAACCATGAGCTAAATTAAATCTCTCCTCTTTTTAATTTGTAGGCATCAGTTGTTATATATCAGTGACATGTCAGCTGACTAATACACTCTGCTACAGGATTTCCGTTGCTGTTTGTTGTGAGGACCTGAGTGACCCTCCCTGGGTCAACAAACTGATAAGCTGGTTCATCCACTAGCAGCTCAGTTCTGGATTTTCATAGTGTTTGGACAAGCTCAGAGGTTTAGTTTACCTTCCCAGGTGGGTGACATTTATTTTTCTTATTTTAGGGCCAGCTATTTATTATCTCTATGGCAGTTTGGAGTATCATCCATGCATGCAGATGATGGAATAGGACTGAGGGGAGAGGAATTCTTATGTGTCCAATTTACTGTCTTGACCCAGAAGTTGACACTTTCATAATCTACTTCAATAGTGAAAATTTTCTCATGCTCTTAAATTTTTCACTTACTATTTTATTTGCAGTGTACTATAGTTCACTTAATATATCTTCTGCTGTAAGTGTTGGGGCTTAATTTTATTATTATTATTAATGTGTGTTCTGAAAATTCCTAAGGTCAGAAAAACATCCTAGTTTTGATGATTTTATAAAATTACACTGTCCTTCAGAAAGTCTGTGGTGATTTATAAGTTCTAGAAGCAGTATCAGGGCCGTGCTTCCTTGTACAATTATCTATCCTGGAAATAAGCTATTGAGACTAGTGAAAAATGACATTTTAGCATTTTAAATTGTGTTAGAATACTAGTAAAATTGAATGTTCTTTTCTAGGGAAATGTTTTATCACTTCCCCATTATGTATTGAGTTTTACAGTGCGCTTACAGTGATTTCCGGATCCTGTGAATGTGACCTTACTTGGGAAAAAAGTAATTACATTGATTTTGAGATGAATTATGCATTCAGATAGGTCCTAAGTCAAATGAAAATTGTCCTTATAATGATGGAAGAGAGACAACAGAGACGCAAGAGAGGCCACAGAGATGGAGGCAGAGTTAGAGCAGAAGCCGAGGAACCCTGCAGGTCACTTGGCTGGAAGGGAAAAAGAGGACTGTCTTCCCTCAGAGAAAGTTTTGCCTCTGTTAGCATCTGGATTTTGGCAATCTGGACTCCAGAACAGTGAGGGAATCAGTTCCTGTATTTGAAGTCACTCAGTTTGTGGTAATTAGCTAGGAAGTCACAGGAAACTAACATAAGGTGTTTTTCTTACTGAATTTTAAGTGCTTTGTACTATAAGGAAATCAACTCTTTGTACATGTAATATTCTTCTTAGATAGACTTATAGGTGGTAGGACTTTGCCATGAACAGTTACTAAATTATTTTCATGCCGTCTATTTAAAAGCTTCTTTATTCATGTTATCTACCTATTTAATAAGTTTACGAAGGCTCACGTAGTGGTGAGTGTTACAAATAATAACAAAGCAAGTGGCAAGCTCTAGCAGTGATGAGGGAAACATGCTACATCTATGTTGTCCACCAAGACAGGATGATTTAAATTGGATGACCATGCACAGCTAGTAGATGACTCAATGGATGATGCAGGGTCAGAGTGTGGAGGTGATACTATTCTAGAAAGACTGCTCAAGAAAGAACACTTGGAGCATATGACACTTGAATAGGAGCCAGGTCAAGGACAAAGCATAAGCCATGCTACTACCCAGGGGCTCAGAACCTTCCAGACATGAACAGCAAGAGCACAGGCTTTCAGATAGAGAATGGCAGGTAGGCTATAAGCTGCAGAGAGGACAGCATAGTGGCAAGAGAAGTGGGTACAGACAGATCATCAAGGGCTTCAAGGCCACGGGAAGGGTGATGGTTTTTATTCTGAGATGGGTTCAAAGCAGGGAAGTGCATGAATCTGTTTTCCATTGCTGTAACAAAATACCGGGGGCTGGGCATTTGCTGGGCATTTAACAAAGAAAATGAAGAAATTTAACTTGCAGTTTTGGAGGCTGACAGTCTAAGATCTGGTGGCACCATCCGCTTCCCCTTCTGGTGAGAGCCCTTGGTTGCATCACACCTTGGCACAGGCACAAGGAAAGGGGTGTGTGCAGAATACACTGCATGGCAAGACAGGAAGCCAGAACCAAGGAGGGGATGGTCTTGCTCTTCCTGGCGTAAGCCATACCGGAGCCAGCTTGTTCCCTCAAACTGAAGTTAATCCTTTTTGAGAGGCCCGGTGACCTAACACCTTCCCAAGATGCCTCCTCTTACTGATCTACCTGTACACCATTACACTGGGGACAAGGTTCCACCCAAGCCTGTGGGGTACAAACCACATCTGAGCTTTATTTAGCAGGAAAGAGAAAGACCTATAAGAATGTACTTTAGTGGCATCCAAATAATGACTTCCTCACTAGGCATCTGGCATGTGTGTAATTCTAGCACATGGCTGAGGCAGAAGAACTCAGCCTCTGGGCCCAGTATGGGCTACACAGTAAGGCCCTGTTTCAGACAACTAAACAATAAAAAGGATTTCTCTTAACACCTGATTTGTCTAATCACTCTCAATGCCTCCTTTTCTTCTACTAGATCTCATTATCCCTGGTCATCCATGCATCCTCCCGGTTATTCTGACTGCATTCATCTTACAGTGAGCAGAACAAGTTCAAAGCAAACACACTAGGCACTAACATCTTTGAAGACAGGTTTGAGAAAGGGGCGGGACAGTTCTACCAGAGCCATCAAAGAGATAAGTCCAGCACTCAGTCATACCTGGCAGACGTTTGATAAGTACTGTAATCAGTACCCTTCTTCAACTCATATTAAGTCTCTCACCTAAACTAGGACAAAGTAACATTAGCCTCTTTTCTTCTGTTTAATATCACTGGACAAAAAGAATAAGACCTGATCTATAAGTAAAATATTTGTCTCTTAAACTGGCTGTAAACCAATTACATCCAAAGATGGAAAATGAAAGCAGGTGTGTGCTGCACTCATTATCTCTGGGGAACACTGTGCCACTGTCCCTGGATTCATAAAGAAACTCTACAGCATCCCCTGAGTAAACAGGTGTCCCAGATATATTAAAAGTGATGTGGGTTAGCAGAAATAAACCGCAATCCCACTGATGAGTCAGATACACACCTGGCTTCCAATAATGCATCTGCTACTTATTAGGATTGTGACATTAGTGCAAACAACAGCTCTGGAGTGAACATTCAATGACATCAAAAGAGAAACCTGGTACCCACTAAGGCAAGTCTAGTTTACTTGAAATTCAAGAATTAAAAAAATAGTATTTATGAAAAGAATGAATCCTCCAGCATGAATAATGCTACAAGATTCCCTTTTTGCAGGGAGAAAGGAGAATAGAATCAGGCAGAGGTGAGTGGGGTGGGGGCGGGGAGTCAGGACTGAGCAGCCCTGTGTCACCCAAGTCTCCCTGGTGTTTACTGCTGTCACTTAGTGACATGCCCTGAGGCTCTGCCTGCAAAGGAAAGCTCCACAAAGATGTCTATTTGGTCTGTTTGCCGGGCTTCTCAGAGGGAATCAAGGCAATGAGATTAGCATGTCTGCAGGGCTTTAATGCAGTTTAAAAGTACAGGCAGATGCATCAAGTCTGCTTCATGCATATTACATTGATAACAGCAAAACACTTTTTCCTAGACCTCAGTTACCTCCCGGAGACATCAATGAGAGGAGGAAATGGCACTCCTTAAGGCTCGTTCTCTCCTTGCCTTACTGCTTGGAAATGATGTTTTCTCTCTGTCATTTGTCTGATTTGGAAATGCTCCCTTTTGGAAGATTCCTGGGGATGGCTGAGGAGGTGGCTGCCTTTGTTTACTCTGGCAGCTCAGGATCACCATGATGAAACCCTCAGTGCTTTGTCCCCCGGGGATGTTCTCCTCAGGTGTCCCCTGCTGGTGGCTTCTACAAGAAAGGCACCTGGGAATCCCTGAACACAGCCATCAGATTTTGGTGGCTCCATGAAGGTTCAGCTTTGGAACCAAGTAGTTTTGGGGATGCACACGTCCCCACAGGGCCATCTCCAAGGACAGATATCTAGAATGTTCATCCTCTGTGTTAGGCACAAGCCCGGGACAGAGAGAGACAGACAGAGAAAGAAAGAGACTGAGTGGGGAGGGAAATACAAACTGATACACTAAGGAAAAATAGCATAAGAAATCAAGGGAACCACTGAAAACTGAGTGTTTTCTCTCTTCCAATAAAACTTCCTTCATTCTCATGGGAAATCAGTTGCTGAACTAATTCACACCCAACAGATAAATAAATTGCTAAGGACTCTTAAAAGTCCTTTGCCCTTTGCTGAGTTCTTTGTTTCTTAATTGCCTACTCCAATGAAAGGCACACACTGTGGAATTTCGAGCTCAGTAGTTGGATATCTAAGTTACCTATTGGGGAACAGGAAGAACTGCTTGGTCTAATTCCTCTCAAGAGAGCTACTGAATGTTACATCCATGAGGAGACTGACCTGGCCTCAAAGCAACAATCACAAGAGAAGTCCAAAGTTATCCACCCACCCATCAGGCTCCGAGTTCCTTAAGGGAGGGAAGGAACCGCCTCAGTTACTTTCTTTGTTGCCGAGACACACTCCCAGATGGCTGCATATACAACCATTCCCAGATCTCTAAAATGAGACTGGCAGATAATTCAGGTCTCAGATCCCAGACACTATGTATTTTACATAGCCAATGGCAAGTCTCTTGGAACCTCGAGAGCATGAATAATTTATACCTCTTCTGATATTAGAAGAGGAAAAACAGAATATTTATGAACACATATGTAAACAATCTGGCCACTTTCCTTTTCTTTCTTTAATTCCCTTCCCTAAGAGCGAATCAGACGTGTCAGTCACATGCAGTAATAGGCTATAATATAGTTATGACTTGGAAAGCACTTCTTTAGCATAAATGGTTCTTTGGTGTATCCTACTCCTCACAGCAAAAACGTTGGTTCTGTAATCATAAATTCACAAAGACTATCAAAAGGATAAGAAAGACAGTGATCATGTCCTAATATGCGATTCATTAGCCGGGGAGCTCAGGGGGGTTCTGTCGCCTCCAAAGCCAATGAGTCAAGGTTGAGCTGCAAGCAACAACATCCGTAGACAGCTTGTAAGATAGCCAACTTCTTCCTTGTCTACAGGCTTGCAGTGGCACCACGGAGCTACATCATCCCCAACTCCTTCTTTGTCTGCACAATGCTGATAGTCAAATTTTTTTTTTTTACTACAATTATCCAAACTACTAAGTTTCTCCATTTTAGGATAAGAATGTCAGAGTCAGCAGTTATATCCATTTATCTCTAGGTCAAGTACCAAGAGATAATGTTAGCCTTTAGCTTGAAACCAAGAAAGGGGTGAACCAGGCATGGTGGTGTATATCTGTAACCCCAGTAGTCTGGAAGTCAGGAAGAACACAAGTTCAAGTCAAAGCTGGGCAAGTTAGCACCTTAGTAGGACCCTGTCTCAGAATAACAGAAAGGAACTGGGGATGTAGCTCAGTACAAAGGAGCTGAGTTAAATCTACAGTATTACAAAAGAAAGAAAATGACAGTAAAACTATCCAACATACATTTTTTTTCTCTACAAAATCTAAATATTTTACTTTTTAGGAGGCAAAAGATATGTTCTCCTCTAAATGGTAAAACATAAAATTTTAAGAACATTTGCACCTAGAATTTTTATATAAAAATAAAAATTAAAACACTTCTCTGGAGCAAGTTCTGCAATTGTTGCCTTCGTCACCATCTCCTCATTCTTCAGAATCCGTTCCCACATTTTCTTCCTAGCATTTCTGTGTAACTTCTAAATTATTTCACCTTGACTCTCTTTCTCTGTGCTCTTTGGTTCCTACAAAGGGGACATCATTCCCACTTTATTACATTATAGAAGGTACTTTCCCAATTATCATTATTTTTGAAGTACAGGTCTGTTTTAGTTACTATTTTTTAAAAAACAAGAAAGCTACTTTCACACCTCATGATCTTTTCTTAATATCTGCTTCTCTGTGAATTATAGGTCAATAGCCCTAAACAAAGGTTCCTTCTCCTCTGCAGAAAAATACTTTGGAAAAAGCAATCTGAAAACAAATATTTCTAACATTTGCTTACTTTGTTGTACAAACTCAATGTGAGTGACCTTTACCTGAAATGTTATTTTTGCAGACTGAGGTGTAACGTAAAGTTTAAAAGGGTATGGAGATATTTTAATGATTTTGAGAATAAAATTTTTTGTGCAGTACCATAAATATTATTTTTAAAGTGACCAATCTTAACTGAATGTTATAAAAATTCCTTTAGGAAATCTACTTCCCGTGAGTTTTCAAATATTCCTTTTACATTTTATGTAATTTGTAATCACCAGACACAGCACCAAATAAAAATGCAATTAAAAATAATCTGAAAATTATAAGGTATTATTTGCTCGTGGATTCTAAATTGTGTATGGGTAAAATCTGGCTCTTACATCCTGTATCCTGCATTTTGTATCCATTATTTTATGGCAATTCCTAATCTGTGGAATAAAGTTGGAGAAATACTATTGTTACTGTGTATTAAACAATTAGCATTCAAGGGCTGGGGATTTAGCTTAGTGGTTCTAGTGCCTGCCTTGTAGGCGGTAAGGTCCCGAGTTCAATCCTCAGTAACGACAAACAACAATGCTGGGAGTTGTGACTCATACTTGTAATCCCAGCACTCTGGAGGCAGAGGCAAGAGAACTGCTGTTGAGTTCGAGGCCTGCTTGGCTGCATAGTGAGTTCAGGGCCAACCTGAACTACAAAAGCAAGACTCTGTCTCAAAAAATAAAGAAAAGAACAATCATCATACAAAACAGCAACAGCATACTATCACAGATTGTTGCAATTAGGCAAGAAGTTTATAAACCTCACATTTTGCAACACTGTTCTTGAGTTGGGGTACTTCAAAATGTGTTATTTCTAGATTGCTTACTGATTTCCTTAAGAAGCCAAATGTTGGATTATTTAGCTATTTCTGGCAAAATTTCATTACTTTCTGCATGTTTATTTTGTAGTACCAACCAAGGATAGACCTCAGCACCCTATTGTTGTGAGGCAGGTGTTGTCACCACCGAGCTAAAATCCTGGCCCTTCTGTGCTCATTTTTGTGTTGCCACGTTTACCTCAGATACATCACACATCTCTTGAGCTTCTCTTGATGATTTATAAAAACATTTATCACTCCCACACTCAACAGATAATGACTGACTTTCCATTCTGTGTCGGGCCCTGTGGAAGATCCTCAGTACACAGCAATGACAAACAAAACCCCCACCTGTCAGCATGAGGAGGAAGGTAATAAGCAAACATATGAAAATAAATTATGTACTTATTAGAAGATGCTTTATGCTATGAAAAAAGTTAAAACAAGGAGGACTGACAGTGGG
Source organism: Petromus typicus (assembly GCA_004026965.1). Taxonomy (NCBI): domain Eukaryota; kingdom Metazoa; phylum Chordata; class Mammalia; order Rodentia; family Petromuridae; genus Petromus; species Petromus typicus. The sequence continues at coordinate 14,531 of PVIR01032449.1, forward strand.
GAGGGAGTTGGGTGCAGCGATACTCAGGGATTTCAGATAGGGATTATTAGTGAGATTACTGAGAGGAGATTTAGACAATGACTTAAAGGAGGTAAGAATCAACCAAGAGCATGTGTGGAATACGGATGCTCCAGCCAGAGAGGAACAACCCAGATCCCAGAGTCAAGAACAAGTCTGTGTTTTAGAGGAACAGTATGAAGACCACTGTGGTTAGAACAGAACAATAAAAAGGGAAAGAGCAGATGAGCTTGGAAAGGTAACAGAATCAAATAGTGGATTTCGGTTTTACTCTGAGGAGTCACTGCAGGTATCGGAGCAGAGAGGGGTGTGTTCTGACATCCTTTCCAAAGAGTGTTCTGCCTACTACACTGAGCATGAAATCCAAAGGGACAAAGGAAGAAGCAGAGACATGCAGCGAAAGGCTGCTCGGTAATCCTGGTACTTCAGACTGGGGTGGAAGATGGAAATGCCAGTGATAAGATTCTCATTATAATTTGATGGTGAGGCACAAAGACTTCTTGATGGGCAGAGCTCAGTTTGTGGACATGCTACTTTTAGTGTCTATTAGATATAAACTAAAGAACTATCTGAATTCATAGCAGATGTTTGGGACTCATATGACTGGGCTAATGGTAGACACTCAGAAGCCAACAGCATACAGCTGAGCTTTAAGGCTTAACGTTGAATGAGATCACCAAGTGAGTCAGTGTTGGAAGAGGAGAGAGAGGGAGAGAGAAAAGAGAAGGGAGGAGAGAACTGTGGCTCAGATTCCTGGAAGATTAAGAGGCTGGGAAAAAGATAAACATCCATGAAAAATCAGAAGTGGCAATAGAGAACTTAGAAAGTGTGACCTCACTGGGAATTAATACTGATATATTAATACTGATTAATATATCAGTTTAAATCTAGACTGGAGGCTAAATGGGAAGAGTTTAAGGTAGATAACTTGAATAAATGAGAACAAATGGGGTGGAGACAGAATTCTGAAGTAGGATGAAGGCAGCAGCTGCAAGAAAAAGATTCTCTCCTGCAGGACAGGGTGGGCAAAAGCACAAGGTTTCAGCCATTAATCGAGTGTGGAAGAAGAGACCACAGAGCTGAAGATCAGACTCGTGAAAAGCAGAGATTGTCGGCTTGCTTGAGGGATCAAGGAAGGTCTCTGTGTGTATGGGGATGATTTCTGAAAAAGGATGACAGTTTTCTGTCACTGATGGTGGTAAGGGGTTTAAGGCAATGTGTTCACTCTTAGAGATACCATCTGAACTGCCACAAACTTCATAGTTTAAAATACAGAAGTTTATTCTTGCATAGTCTGAAATCGGGCATAGTGCTGACCTCCAGGTGGAGGATTTGTGAGGGAATCTGTTCCATCTCTTTTGCTTCACCTCTGCATATTGCAAGTAATCCTTGACACTGCTTTGCATTTTGCTTCTGTTTTCATAGATCTTTCTTACAAAGACTATAGCACTGCATTTAGCAACTACTCTAAATAAGTATGGCCTCATTTTAACTAATCTCACCTGCAAAGATCCTATGTCCAAATAAGACCACATCTGGAGGTTCTGGGAGAGCATGGCTCGTCGGGGACATTCCATCAGCCCCACACAGGCTGATTCGCCACCGGTGGGGAACTGCAGACTGAAATCACCTGCTGCAGCAGGGAGAAACAGCCACTCGTAGAGCAAAGAAGTTTTTCTATGGCACAGCACTGGGCCACATGCAGACAAGAGGCACAAGCCAAGAGCCTCAGTCTCCCTCTGTTATCTCCTGTTGGTGGAGCCTAACACGGAGCATCTTGGAATCTAGGTTGCAGAATACCATGCCCAGAATCACAGAATATACAAAAGTAGGATGAAGGCTGAAAGACATCTTATTAGGAGAAGAAAAAGAAAGTGATTGACTGTGTTAAAGTTGTTAAGTGAAGAAAAGTTAGAAATGAAAATTGTCTCCTGGGGGCCAGGGATATAGCTCAGTGGTTCTGGTGCCTGTCTTGCAAGCGCAAGAACCCAGGTTCAATCCCCGGTAACCACATAACAATACTGGGTGTGGAGACTCACACCCGGCAGCAACCAGTACCACATACCACAGTGCCGGGCGTGGTGGCTCACACCTGTAATCCCTGCACTCGGGAGGCAGAGGCAGGAGTATTGCTGTGATGTGAGTTTGAGGCTGAGCTCAGGGCCAGCCTGAACCACAAAGCGAGACCCTGTCTCAAAAAACCTTAAAAAGAAAATTGTCTCCTGGAACTAGCTTCAGTTCTCTGATCAAACGGGTCCACAAAACGTTGTCCTAGAGCTACTTGTCACGCTGAAAAGGGATTTCAGCACCCTGGTCAGCGGCACAACCCCTCCACCCTACCCCGCGCTGGGTCCTGGCCAATACTGGCTGTGGAGCAGTTAGTAAGCACCACGTTCACAGTCATCTACAAAATGCTCAGTATTAGCTACAGCCACTATATATCCTGTCACTTCCATTTAATGATTTTATTTTAATGATGTTTAAAATGAGTTAAAGCAGCTTCGGAAAAGGACAAATTCCTAGGGCATCCTGTAAATTACCTAAGTAGCTGTCAAAATGAAACAAGAGTCCCACACACAAAAAATGGAAATTCAGTTCCCTTCTCCTTTACTCCACCTTTGAGTTTCAGTAAGAAGTCCGTGGACAAAAGAAACAGGTGGTTGTGTCTTCTTTCTTTCTTTGGAGGGTGACAGAAGCCAGTCAAAACCAATGGAAATAAGCTGCTTTGGTAAATACACAATAAACTCAATGTACACACTAGAGATCCAGATACATCTTTCAAACCTCACTGGTCTTCTTGTTTTCCCTTAGCTTGAAGTTCACAAAGTAATCTGTTGTCTGGAATATTAAAAAACAGATAACATAAAAGCAGAAAAGAAACCTACAAAAATAGCACTGAACTATAATTGGAGAAGCTTGAATTTCAAGATTACCTTTTGATACCATCTGGTGATATACATTCAGATACATAAGACTTTTTGTCCATTTTCTTCATCTACTAATTAAAAAGTCTAGCATAAAGTATGTTTAAAAAGCTAGCAACTTTTGGCTTCTATTACCTAACTGCTATAAATAGTAAATATGGTGTCAGTGTTACCAGACATTGCTAAGAATTTTGTTCATAGAAATTAGTTGAGGATTCTTTTACATACATAAATTACTAATTTGGAACTCTAAAAACATGGTTTCATTTTTTACAGGAAAGTGACAGCAACTAATTCATAAACTAACAGAAAGCTGAAACTCTGCAAGTCAAACTGCAAAAGTGATGTCCAGTGCCTTTGCTGTCTGTCGCTGTGACTTGTTATATACTTGATATTTATGACCTTCTCTCCTCTGTTAGAAATTGAGTCAATTATATCCAAAATAAATGGTAAAGCAGAAGGCTGGGGATTTAGTTCAGTGGTTCCACTGCCAGCCTCACAAGCACAAAGTTCTGACTTCAATCCCCAGTACTAAACCCAAAATAAAACAGTAAAGTAGAATCAGCAAGCATTTAGCAACAATATGAAGAACAAATATTAATAAATCAATGCAATGTGGTCCACTGATCTAATTTAGCCTTAGGAGGAATTACAGAGCCCTGGTGCTTTGAGGCTGACTTTCCAAGTGTACAAGAATTTCAATTTTTGCATTTATAATCCACTTTTCTGAATCAGAAACCATGTTTACACTGTGCTGACTGCAGAAAGAGTGGAGAAATACATCGAATCAGATTTCTACTGGAACATAAGATTGAGTGAAATAGTAACTATATATTATGTACATATCTTATTTTTGGAATAGTATATTGTTTGATGATAAATATGAGCATAAAAACACTAAATTTGGTAGAATTTGAAAATAATCTAAAGAATAAAAAATGGACTTCTGATAGTTTCTGTTTGAGTGTGTGTGTGTGTGTGTGTGTGTTACTACCAACAGTCATTTTAAGGTTATAAGTTTAATCTTATTTGATATTTGAAGCAGAAAAACATTTTCTTTAAAGTTAAAGAGAAATTACTTTCAATAACCCATTCATTTTCTTTTTTGTACCAAATATAACAATTCCCTTCAAGTCTTCCTCTCTTACATAAAGAATGAGTGG